>KN887123.1:24199-38374 GCA_000934455.1 Apostichopus parvimensis
TATCTCCAAAAGGTGATAGTTGGTCGTCAGAATCGAAATTTGGTGGTTTCGGACAATCGGACAACCCACTAAAAATTGTTGATATTAAATTACACTTTGTTATTGGTGAGGGGGGGGGGAGGGGCAGTACAGGGGATCCTTTTAGTTATCTCACATTGATTATAATATTCATATACATTATAGCATTGATTTTTGCACCTTTTTTTTTCTTTTTGCTTCTTGCTCAAAGGTGAAGGCAGAGGGTTTGAGATAGCCCAGGGGAGACTTGGCCCCGGACGTATCCATCATTGCATGCGGTTGATAGGACTGGCCGAGAGGGCATTGGAGATGGCCTGCCAACGGGCATTTAGTCGAAGGGCATTCCGTCGACATCTCGCAGAACTGGTCAGTTGTTTGTGCCACAATTTTTTTTTTTTTTTTTTTTTTGTGGGAAAGTTTTTGGCTTAATTTCAGTGGCTAAATTATTGTTTATAGTTTTTGTTTTAGAATACATTTTTCCTTTTCCTTTGTTTTAACAGGGAGTTGTCCAGCACCAGATAGCAGAGTGTCGTCTGGCGATAGAACAAGCACGTCTTCTCACCTTGAAAGCAGCTCATCTGATCGACATGCACGGTACCAAGAGGGCCCGTAAAGAGGTTTGTGTCACCAAAGGAAATCTGTATAATGAAAAACACCACCTTTTTATTTTTTTTTGTTTTTTGCTCCCACGTGATTCTCTACACTCACAGTTGTTTGTCCTTCGGACCTCTGGTTGACTTAAAGGTGTGTTACATAACCTTAAAGATATGTTTCTTAAAGCAGGCATGAGCTTTTTCCACGAATTCGCGGAATATCCGTGATTTCTTTTCTACCTCGGGACAAAAAACTACTATCCTAACACACTGTAGCACACGCAAACTGGAGCCTATACCGCAATTTTGCAAAGTTTCGTGATTTTTTTTTACCCCAGGCTCATCTCTGTTAAAAGTGTGTTCCATCCTAAGGTGGGTTCCATTTTCTATTTTGCATCTCCAACCAAAAACTTCTCTAAGTCACATAATGCTTCATGACAACTCTTAGAAGTTTTATCTATTCCTCGAAACTATCAGTAAAGTGGTTGTTATCTTCCAGAAGGATCAGCTAACTTTCACCTTTCCAAAACATGAAAATATTGTAGCAAGTTTTGATGATGCCATTTGAAGTTAGCAGGGCACAATATTTAAGGATATTTGTGGTGGTGCCTGGGAAAGTCAGGTCTTACTTTTCGGGTTGTCTGAACAGCAGATTCGGTTTACAAGTCGGAAACAAAAATATAGCGAATTAATAAAGAATGACCAATATGTACACTGTTGGAGAGATGTGTAGGTTTGGTGAATAGAACAGCAGCTTTGGGCAGGTAAAACTTCGTTCCAGGTGGAGTGTAGGCCTACAGCCTACCACTGTTTTTGTTTCATTTCAGTATCTCCAAAGTGTAGGAGGATGATCCCAATTCACTATTGAACCTATTTCAGGGTATTTAGTCACAATGCAATCTGAATGCGCTGTTAGTTGTCTGTTGGACAGCCTCTAGAGTTAATTTTGGGTCGTCCAAACAGACTACCATTGAATATTTGCCCTGGAAGTTAGGATACTCACTTACATCGAGTGACGATGCATCTCTCTATCAAAACAGCAAAATTTATTAACTGACTACTAAGTCGAAACCCCAGACGAGAATTAAACAAAATCTGGGTCATCTCTTAATTTTTTATTTTCCCCCTCTTCACAGGTGGCGATGATTAAGATCGTCGCTCCTCGTATGGCGTGCCATGTGATAGATCAAGCCATTCAGATTCACGGGGGCGCAGGAGTATCTAACGACGTACCGCTGGCTGCATTCTATGTCATGGCGCGAAGCCTCCGGATCGCAGATGGACCGGACGAGGTCCATCTTTCATCCGTAGCTCTGCGGGAGTTGAAGGAACAAATGGATAAAGCAAAATTGTAGAGGTAAAATACATTGCCTTTGCATGTCTGTGATAATACCTCTGCTTGGAGTTTTCTGTAACTTCCAGTGCATTAAGAAACAAATGATAACAATGATGAAAGATCAGAGACCTCCGTCCTCTGTTCTATAAAAATATGTCAAATATGTAAAAAAAATATGTCCAATTTATGAATAAAATATGTCAAATTTATAAAAAAAATATGTCAAATTTATAAAAAAAAAAATATGTCAAATTTATAAAAAAAAATATATGTCAAATTTATATTTAAAAAAAATTCATATATATAAATATGATAAGTATGACTGCCTATCCTCGTAGAATTGTCTTTCAAAAATGATTTATTAAGCATCATGAAAGGTAAGATGGAAATTGAAAATTTGGAAATTTTACAGCATTTTATTTAACTTTTTCACTGAAGGAGCAATTTTCTTCTTTTTTTTCAATTTTTCTTTTACTACCCATTAGTATAACTAGATTTATTCTATGTGGTGTGTTGCATTTTCAGATTATGGCGATTATTAAGAGCTTAGTGATTTAATATAACCAGATTGAAATTTTTGTCATTTTGTCTTTTGTACCCTGATTTGCATTTTTGGTGTCTTCTTGAAATTTCTCAAATTTTCATTTTAACTTTATCCAAAATAATTACAGCTAATCTTGAATGACCTTAGAGATATGACCAGTTAATCTTCCATTGGTTATGTCAAAAGTTTATTGAAAAATATTCTTTGAAAGATGTTCTATAAACTACCAAATTTATCAGGAGAACCAAGTCTGCTTTCAGAAGCTGTTAAATGTTTGCTACCAGTCCTAAGTATTTCTAACAATGATGTCGACTATCTTCACGAGAATAGCACAAGCCTAGCAGGCACCCACCGTCCTTATTGGTAGAGCATCCATAAAGATAATTTAAACCCAGATCTCTCAATACCATACAGCTTAGGCTGTTTTTGTTTTCCTCTTAAATGTAGATGTCCAGATATTTCGAAAAACCTAGTTTCACTGATATTTCTGTATCATTTTCCGACAGTTTTTGTAATGCAATTTTTTGCAAAGTATAAACAGGATTTGTGATTTATTTTATTTATTTCTATGGAATGGTTTGTTCTAATAAATAAATAAATAAAGTGGATGTATATTTTTATACATGTATTGATTTTTTTAAAAACATTTTGTTTGATGAGTTTTCTGCAAGCTGCTAAACAAGGTAGGATATATTTTGATGAAAGAAAGCAGTAGTTGGGATTGAACCAGGGATCTTCTGCTGCCGAAACGTTTTCTCTACCACTAGACCATTAGGTGGGAGAAAGCTTTTGCTTGCTTTTCAAATATGTAAAGATCCAGTTGTTTGGAGCCGATCAGAAATGTCTAATCGCATATGGAACTACCAATCACACCATTTTGGTTCCCAATGAATAAACTTCGTTTCTTACCTTTATACTTCCACGTCCTCCAAAGAACAGAAAATTAAAAGGCTCTGGCTGGGCTTGAACCATAGACATGCATTCTGTGGGAATCGAACCCTAGACATGGAGTTTGTCTTGCTCTTCAAGTACAGAGCACTGCGCCACTGCGCCAATGTAACTGTTGAAAAATAATGCTCGTTTCTAATATTTAAGGTTCATAATGGTAGTTAACAGATATAAGAACAGCAAAAGCAAACTGCCTACACTGGGGTTTGAACCCTAGACATGGAGTTTGTCTTGCTCTTCAGGTACAGAGCACTAACCACTGCGCCACTGTAACTGTTGAGAAATAATGTTCGTTTATAACATTTAAGGTTCATAATGGGAGGAAAGAGATATAAGAACAGTAAAAGCAAACTGCCTACACTGGGGTTTGAACCCTAGACAAGGAGTTTGTCTTGCTCTTCATGTACAAGCACTAACCACTGTGCCACTGTTACTGTTGAGAAATAATGTTCGTTTCTAATATTTAAGGTTCATAATGGAAGGAAAGAGATATAAGAACAGCAAAAGCAAACTGCCTACACTGGGGTTTGAACCCTAGACATGGAGTTTGTCTTGCTGTTCAGGTATAAGCACTAACCACTGTGCCACTGTGCCACTGTGCCACTGTAACAGTTGAGAAATAATGCTCGTTTCTAATATTTGAACCTAACAACGTATGGAGACTTAACAAAAAAAACAAAAAAAAAGGCACTTGGCTTTGTGATTCCTTGCTCAAAATTTCAAATTAGCGAGGCAAGTTTTCCCAGCGAGAAAGTAGTAGAGATATTGGAAACTCTGGATACGATTTGGAAAGACTTCATCACACCAGGAGTTTCTCAGGACAAGAATGTTATTGATCCTGCTTTTTGGTTTCGATGATAATAGTACGGTACCCTTTGTAGGACTTCGTACAGGCGGATGAGTGTGTGCATGTGTGACGCATTGCTTGTAAACACGATATCTAGTGAAAGGTAAATTGGACCAATTTCATAATTGGTGTGTAGGAATACCACATTGAGTAGAAGAACCCTATTGTTTTCTGGGAGGTCAAACGTTGTTTGGGGTCACCAGAGGTCAAATTTTGAAAATATATAAAAACGATATATCATGAATGAAAGCTTGGACTTATCTCATATTTAGTATGTAGTTGTGACACGTTGAGTTCAAGACACTTATTATATTTGGTGGCGATCAAAGGTCGTTTGGCATTATCAGGGGTCAAATTGTCGAAATCTTGTTATACTTGGCATGTGCATGAATCATATTGAGAAGAAGTTTTTTGTTTAATGTGGAGGTTAAAGATCATCTGAGGTCACCAGATGTCAAACACTGAAAACCTTGTAAGCACTATATCTCAAGTTAGGAAGCATGGAGATTTTTTTATAAGTGGCATGCGGATGCGTTATATTGAATAGAAAAAGTCAATTGCTATTGGTAGAGGTCTAAGGTCATCTGGGTCACCAGCAGTCAAACTCTGGAAACCATTTAAACATGATACCGTATCTCACGGTAGAAATCAGGTCATTTTATATTATAATAGCTGTTTCTGGTGAATAAGCAGAAGTCTATTGCAATTAAGTAATCGAAACTTTAATGGCACTTTTGCATTCTGGTTTTAATTTTCCTCAGGCATTCCTAAAGGACTTGAACGGAGAATCATGATGAAGAATAGATGCTACAGCAAGAGATGAATGAAAGTCAGATCATTTTAATCCTACGGATTAAATTTAACATTTTCATATGAGGGATGCTAATCTCTGACATATTGCTGTTTTGGACATCGATTAAACTTCAATACAGAAATTGGGATTTGGAAAAGAATGTCTGGAAAGCCAGCAGACGGTGTTCAGTCAGTTTGTAATTGCTCATCGACTCTTACTATCTCTTTCTAAAAATATGTAATCATTTTTATTTAAGTCCACTTCAGCAGGTTACCTAACTCCATGTCCAGCTAGCCAGCCACTCAATCTTTTTGATCACCAAGAGGTCAATTTTTTGTTATCCAAATTGGAATAATAATTTCAATCAATAATGGTTGTTGGTACATGAAAAAAATGGAAACTTTTTGGGGAAGAAAAAGTATAGGACAACTCTTGCCATTCATAGAGTGTTCCTAATAACAAGTTCCTCCTATTCTAACTTTTCCAGAATCTGTTTGGAGTTAGCCCCATGTTTCTTTGTTTGTTTTGTTTACTTTCTTTGCTTTTCTTTGCTTTCTTTTGTTACAGTATTACACAAAGAAACAATATTTTGATCCAACACTGGCTGTAATTTATCAAAATCAAAGAAAATGGTATTTTCAGAAAAACAGCACCCATTTTATAGATTTTCGCCCAAAACAATAGGTACTTTGGTACTTGAGTAATTAGCAGTTTATTTTCATATTTGGCAAGTATATTCTTTGAGTCCTATTGTTTTAGCTGTATTATATCCATGAATAGGCCACGCAATCACCGTTTCACCAACAAAGAAAATGTTTCGATCCTTGGAAATTAATGAGTTTGATGGTTTTGTAATTGTCTGATTTATATATATATATTCATATATATTTTGTAAAATTCTTCAACTCATTTCAATGTAAAAATTTGTGTAAATTTTGTAAGAATAACAAAATATTCTCTTTTCATACTTGGTATTTTTCAAGCTAATTCAAATAAGATCAGTTAAAGTATGTAATGAATTTGAAGGAAAAAAATAATGAATATAAATTTATAGAAATCTTGATTTTCCGTTTCTATTCTTACACTTGTTTTTTCGACAATTGGTTCATCAATTATTTTATCCGACCAGTCAAGCCTTTATCAGTAGTTGCATTTGCAAAAAAATGAAAATTAAAAACTTTTGTGTATTGTTGCGATGTGTATCTGAGTTCTGAACAAGTTTATATATTGCGAATATGATTGGAAAAGGGTATTTGCTCTATCTCTGTGTCACTCGGTAGAAGATGCCAGGTAGAGGCAGGGGATGGACCCCCCCCCCCCCCCCCAACTCCCTTTCGCCAATTTCTCGCCTTTTAATGAAGCTAAAACATACATAATTTGTACGTTATGTATAGCGTCACATATGCGCAGTTATTGTTCCTACTAATGCGATTACATTTTCATCCTTGCAAGACCATCTCTCTATCCTTTTACTGGAGATTATTAGTAAATTTCAGTTTTTGAATGCAAAAAGAAGAGAAAAGAAAGAAAAAACGCAGACTAATTTTTTTTTTATACAAACATTACTCTGTGTTTTTGATATTCACAAAAAAAAATGACAAGATTTTATTCGATGGTTGTTTTATCAATATTTTACGCAAATAATCACGTGATGAGTTTTACATACATAAATATTATCTTAGGCTCTTACAAAACAGGTAGTTTTGACAAAAAGCAAAAATAGCTCATCAAGTAAGACACTCAGGTGATCTTAATGTTTATTTTTGGATAGTTTGAAATGACTCAAAAATTCTATCCATTCTATCTTTCCTATGATACAGTATACGCTGACCCTTAGTATACAACGTTTTAGTAACATTTTGCAAATGCATTCAAATCACCCTTTAGAATACAATGCTATACTAAAGTTGTCATGGGGATCACCCTTGGCTCAGGGTGTTGTACAGACATTGATAATTACATAAAGGGTCACCCTTAGCAACCAGTGCTATTTCGCTAATGCAAAGAGCAGTAGGATCACAACTTTGTGTTGTTTTAACCTGCACTGTGATCCTGGTAAAATACTATGTAAAACGCAATAGGATCACCCTAAGCTTACCACTTTGTCATTGGAAACTACATTAGGATCACCCTTAGCATTCAGTGCTATACCATCATTGCATAGTGCATTAGGATATCCCTTTGTGTCTATGTTTTAACCTTACTGTGATCCTTTTAAAAACATTTTAAAAAATATGTAAAACGCACTAGGATTACCCTTAGCTTACAGTGTTACACTATCGTTGAAAAGGTCACCCTTGGTATATAACGTAGAACAGTTCAAGTAAAATACATAGGGTCGCCCTAGTACACAATGTTTATGATGGCATTGTGAATCGCGCATAAGGATCACCCCTATAGCTTAAACGGTTATATGGTCATTGTTAAAATGCACTAAGACAACCCTTAGTTACATAATTCATTTACTTCATCCCCTGCCCTATAATGTTACATTTTCAAATACATAATATATATATGGCACGACCTTCAGCTTACAACGTTTTACCCTATGTTTTGCATAATCAATTCAGGCACATCTTTATCTGATAATGTGACACTATACCGTTGCTTAATCAATTAAGCATACCCCTTAGCTTACAACGTGATACTATCATTGCATAATACACTAGGTACACCCTTAGCTTCGACTATTTCAAAATATGTTACATCTTATGTACAAAATATCATAACAAAAAATGACTGATACGACAGGCATTTGAATATTAAAAAGTGGTACAATTATATAATTAAATATTAGGTTGCTTCATTACTGTTTAAATATTGGTGCGCACCGTGGCTTGGTACATCAGGAACTAGAATAAACTTGGAGGACCGTAAAAAAAAAATCCATTTTGTGAAAGGACTAAGTTCGTGTTTATGTTGTTAGAAAAAAACCAAAAGATCTCTCTTTCCTGGTCAAGATTGATAAAGATTACAATTTATGAAATATTGATTGACTAGCAGTGAAAAGGGCAGTATTCCTTCAAACCAACAAGTTGCTAGGGTTCTCAAGAAGTAGCCACAAATGGCCTAATTTGTTTAGTCGAATTTAAACAAAGTTTAATGTGGAAAGTTCCTTTCCTTTTTTTTCTTACATCAAGCTTGAAGCTTCAGAGAGCGTCTCTTTTTGTTTCCATTGTCATGTTGATATAAACATGTTAACTTAAATGGTTTAACAACCTACCTCCCTTCTACTCTAACTTGTACGATAATTCACACATTATTATTATTACGTACGAACTATACTGAGATAACATTGTTCTCTAATGCCTCGTCTTCAAACAAGAATTATATACACATTACAACAGTACTGAGATATTTGTGCAACCAAAAAAAAAAATGCTTATACGAAACTGTATACAAAATGGACAAATTTGTACCTTTTGATATCATAAAAACGGTGAAATTAACATAAAGAGATAATATATACAGATTTCAGACCTTATCCCATTCTTTTAACTTGTATTATGAATTTTTTGTACTTTTTTTTAGTGATTATTATTATGTATTTTCATGGGTTCGTTTTTTACTTTAAGCAGAAAATAAGACAAAAAAGAGTGTCTCGTTTGCGTTAATACCACCAGACAATTTACCCACATCAGTGTCTTGCAAAGAGCTCCCTGTCTACGAAACGAAACTAGCAGAGTTGAGTCCCCGTACAAATAAACCTTTTGTTTTTCGTCTTAATCTCGACTCCTAACCCAATTTTCATCCTGATTCTACACATTTTATTTCCATCAAGTTTTGAAGGTCATCATACTCCTTTTTTGTTTTTAGTTTGTCCTAAATGTTTTATTTTTTTGTTGATCATGTATATAGATATTATGCTTTCAAACATTTTCCTATTTAATTCCCTAGGTGGAAGTTAGTTCCAGACGTCAGAAACAGTTTAAAATAGTTAATGTCATATATATCCAAAATGGTAATTTATTGAACAAAGCTAATACAAAGATCGTAAGGTGACATATGCTCCGTTTTCTCTTGAGATGGGCCTTTGTTGGCATATTTTTTCTAGAGTGAAATTAATATTGATGTTTTAAGTAAAAATAACGATAGGTTTACGTCATTTGTCTCATACGAAATTAAATAACCCGATTATAGAAGCAATGACCTTAAATATTGCAATCCTGACGGCTTAACCTTGGAGTAAATCATTTCACACTCTTGAAAATTAATCCACTGACAAATATTTCACCCTGGAAGCAGAGTGCACGGTAAGGAGAAGGAGACATGATGACGTCACTTTTATAAGACTCCAAATACGCACTCTTCCCTCCGTGTTCGGGGGTTGTACCATACATTCTCCACCCTAATATGAAGGGGTCGGAATCAAAATAGTTCCATATTGTTTATTCCATGCATAATTTGCGTATTAATCGTGGACAAGTAAATATGTATTCGCACTTCCTAGGTACTTCCGGCTTGGTATTACCAAACATTCTGCAAAGAAACGTGAAGGGGCCGAAATCAAAAACGTTCCGTATCGGTGATTGTGTAGGCCTATATAAAAGCCGAACATAAGCGTGGACAAAGATGTTTCCGCGCCTGTCTTGTTGAAACAATCAAATACACCGTGGTCATCACCAAGAGCTGTCTCCTTGCTAGTCACATAGTTTTTACTTTGTTCACGTGCATTGTCTGTAAAACGTTGAAAGTTATTTGTTATTCATATACACACAATTCGTCCAGATTTTTTTTAAATTTTTTTTTTCAAAAAAAAAATTTCAACCCAAAATTTTTTCCGCCAAAATTGGGGAAGAATGGTTTTTTGTCGCAGTTATTTACAGGTGTACAATTCGTAGGATATCAGGCACTTCCGACACACCACGTCACAACACCAAACAAACCGACAGTCACACCGGTCATCTCTAATGACTGTCTGCGTGTTATGACCCCTCCCACAACACAAAAGTTCGCAGCCGTCTATGCCGTGTGACGTCAGATTGCATTCTCTTCCCACAGTGCCGAGCGAGCCGACGGAAGGGTTGTACTGGCAGTAGTCGGGCGACCTCTCAAAATATATCAGATCGTCCAAAGTCGGATCCTTAAAGTGCGAGTATCTGGGCTCCAGGACCTCTTTGTTAGCACGATGTTCCCGCGTGACTTTAACTGCCATTTCGGCGGCGCTGTCGTATTTCACTTTCAAGATATTACCGAGCTTTCTGAACGACGCCATCTGCCACCAGCAAGTCTTGAGTTCGCAACTGCCCGAGATCCCGTGACATTTGCACTTCAGTTCCATGTTGTTTAAGACCACCTGTAAAGTAAATGGGGAAAAAACACATTTGTTTCAGTCGCTGTTTAATCGATGTGTGCATAATTATGACGTAATACCATGAAGCCATGCTGCGAAAACTAAGGCTGGTCAAACTATAGGCAGGATGGGGACTGGGGAGTGTCCAAGTATGCAATCACTCATAAATAAATGGAAATAGTGTCAACTAAGTCCGTTGATCGAAAGTAAGGTTGAGTCAATCGACTAACCTCTACATCAACCCCCCCCCCCCACAGAGACACATACACAAAATGCACCTCACACCCTCCCGCCTCGATAAAGACATATATTTCTCGGCTACGTGAACAAACCGTATCCGGGGGGAAGGGGTAAAAATGTATGGGTGTGGGGATAAGATGACGTTTTCTAGTTCATACTATAAGCACAAGGCCGAATCTGTGGATGTTTATAATAATTGTCTGGATTATTCAACTGAAAACTGCCATCGTATTATACAACTGGTAAAATAGACCTCCCACCCCCCCCCCCCCCCCCGAAAAAACACACACTTTGTGCAACTGACTATGTTATCTTCTCGATTTTCGCTTTAAGAGCCGCCGAATTTGTTATATAGAAAACAGGCGGAATACGTGGTTTCATATTAATTGGTTTCTTATTTTACTGTTTTAAGCAAAGTCAAAAAGAATGAAAAGTATGTCGATAATTTTAGTCTATTTGTTTCAATCTACTTAAGGTATCAGGTAAATGAAACTATGTTCGGTAAAACGGCGTTCCTTACCTGTCGACCGGCCTCATTGTTATGCCTGTTCATTTGACCTCTGGCCCGGTAAGTCAAATCCTGTGGGAGCAGAAAATCTCTGCTGAAGCGAACCCCATAGCGTACATCCTCGCTGCATCCTCCCCAGTGCCACGTATCATTTGGGACGATTTCCATGTCGGAGCCAACTGAAAAGAAAAGAAAATGATAATAATTTTGACGTAACAAGTTCAATTTTAACTTGTCGTTTTATAGAACAAACAACCGCAATTTTCAATATTGAGAGTCTCAAAATATGCGTTAATAACGAATCATTCTATTTTGACTCTGCAAATTTATCTCATTGTTTAGAACAACTATTTTCAAAATTGAATGTCACGGTAGGCGTTGCCACGACGATTGAACAAGAGGAAATTGAGAAACTTCGCTGCTGCCATTTCAAATAGAGGAATAGTTTCTCTCTGAAGAAGCTCCTGCTGGGAAAGAAACATCCGGCCCGCTTACCTATTGGATTTGTATTGTTTGATTTTTTTTTTTTTTTTTTTTAACATTTTAGCGACTTTTGATGTACAAATGTTGTACGGACTTGTGTTTACATCGTTTTGACCAGTCCTGAAATTCATCTCACATACACACACACGCATGCAATAGTACTTACGTTGTGGTCCTTTATGACGTCGGTCACATCCACAATTGAGATGGTCTCCTCGTGCACATGAGCGGGAGATTGAATGGACCAATCCGGCTGCGAGTATAGAGTTGACAAAAGCTGTTTCCCGAGAACCTAGAAGATAAGGAAGGATTTGACCACATCATCATGAGAAATGTCGAAGTATTTCATAAAATGGTTATTCTATCGCCGTTTTTTGCTTTTCACCACATAAGTACTACTGTTTATGATTACACGCAGACAAACATATATACATTTTTCAAGCCGATTCCTCTATATTTTCGTTACGAAAATTTAAAAACAAAAAATTAAAGCTTTCCTTTTTTCTGGTTTAGGACAAGACATTCAGGAAAAACCTGACAACGTAAAAAATATTATGATATTTCTTTTTTTTTCGTTTTTTGTTTTTTACCAACGTCATTTTCTCTAAGTTCCAGTTATGGCCCGTTTCCACGTGAACATGACGTCACGATTTTAATGAAAGGCGAGAGCATTGAGCATCTCCATTTAGTTCATTTACTCACCAATATTTAGTACATTCCCAAATACAGACTCGTCACCATCTATCGTGCTGCAATTCCATCTCCGTCCTTCGAATTGTACCTGGCACTCGAAGATACCGATTCTAGCGCCCTCTGCCACGCTTGGCATCATTTCAATGTTTGACTGACAGAATCTTAAAACTTTCTCGTTACGTAATCCAGGGATGGACGTGCATTCCATGTCGGCTGGCTCGAGGTCGGCGGTATACCCAGTACCCATGACCCTGTGTAATCAAATAAAGGAAATATATATATAATAATTGGTAAAGTTAAGAAGATGTTTGTCAGAATTTGTTAAGCTCCAAAATGCATTTTCCCTGCTACATTTGAAACATTTCCCCTTACCTATGATAACATCGCGTTTTTGTATAATTAGAAACAAAGAAAACATTTGTGACTGGGAATAATTTGGAATATTTAGAACGTTTAGGAATGTACTTTAGAAGAACATTTTATGCCATTTTGGCACGCCAAGAGATGGCGACAAAACTTACGACCTTTAAATATATCCACTTGTGGAACTGTGAAAGTGAAAAGAATACCGGGAATTTAGGCTACGAGCTTGAAAGAGGGCGCTCATCTTAATCGGCAAGACATAGCTTCCTTATTTTCACACTAAAATGTATCAACACACGTGGTCTCAGAGACAGATATAAATGCATTTTATTGACCAAATTTTTCAATTAGTTTCATTCATTTTTTTTTGTATTAGTAAAGAACTTCCGGCTTTTTAATAGGCTGTATTAATCAGACTTCAACTACGTACTTCTATCTCTCTAGTCAAGTTAAGTCAACGAACAGTTAAGCATATAATTTATTATCACAATAAAACACATAACGTTATACTACAACTTCAAACTGAATTCATAATTGTCCAGATTGCTCATCTTAACAAAATAAAACAAATGCAACATGTCGGGCCTAATTCACTAAGTATAGGTGTCCACTTATCGGTGTACGATATTGATCAATACATTATGGATTATTTGCCAATAAGATTTGTATAGTACAACTGCATATAGATTAACTATATCATAATATCGATTCCTTTTTATGCCTATTCCTTGAATCCGTCTCATCAGCCATTAACCTTCTTTTTTTGGTTTTCGAAGAAAGTTTCGCACAGCCCCCCTCGTGCCATTTGATTAAGTAATTCTACAGTTACGTGCTTTCTAAACAAGGGCTTTACTAAATCGATCAGCTTGTTCTGATGGGTCCGCCGTATACTTTCGCTTGAAAGAAGTATCATAGATGGGATTGTCTGTATGACATGATACCGAGTTAGTATATCTATCCATGAATAGCTTACTGCAGGGTGAGTTTTCATAATCGCTAGGTTGACCAGTGGGAGCTAACGCCTGTCCCTAGAGACCAGTTTAACCCACGGAAGGGACATCCCTTTCATAGGGAGAATATACACCATTGTGGAGAACAATAGAAAGTGTGAGGATACGGCACCAGTGACGACTGCGTGGAGCCTACGAACAATAGGCTTCATACTAAAGGCTTTAGTGGGAAGGAGTAAAGCGAGCTAACTACGTTAATCCTAAGTATATAGCTGATAGGAATGTATATACAGCTTAGAAAATTGGCTTATTTGGATCAAAATAAACCGTGACTGAAGACCGATCGGTAATGCCAAAGAGATATAGAGAGAGAGTGAGAGAGATTTAAAGAAATTGAAGAAGAAAACATCTTAATTGGCTTAACACTAATTGAGCACAAACGCCGGAAGCAGATACTATATAGTTGTAAGCTTGGAATTACTCACGTTACACTTATCGGAAGATTGACTTGATACCTTTTGCGTAACCAAAGTTGTAAATCGTGCAGGGAGTGGAGAGGGGGGGGG
>KN887123.1:89763-106965 GCA_000934455.1 Apostichopus parvimensis
CCCCCCCCCCCCCCCCGTCACACCTGGCAGAGATGATATTACAAAACAAAATCAGGAGGAAATGTTATCAAACCGACGTGGAAGTATATCTGTATAGGCCTATACTGTATCTAATGGTTATTACTGTACAAAGTGGACTCGTGGCCAGATCATTGTTCTGGCAGATATATACGCCGTCCCTTCCCCACCCACTGTATAGTCACCACCCCCCCCCCTCCACACGACCCACATGATAGAACGTTATACTGGGATCTATTGTTACCAACCAACGTGGAAGTATATCTATATCGGCCTGTGCTGTGTCTCTTTGGGGTTTTACTGGACAAAGTGGACTCGTGGTTAGATCATTGACGTACACTGCGCATAGAAACACGCAATAGTTGAAACACTGTATCGACGCGTGCGTGGATGTGAAGCTCTGGGACCACAAGTTATGGGACACTAGTGATCTCTGACCATGGATACCGCCGGGGCAGAGTTTGCCTAAGATTCCCCACTTAGTTTCCCGCCGCGCTTCAGACCCTCGCCGCAGCCGTAACTACTCCGGCTTGATAAGATCAATTGAACGGCTTATAAGTATTTTACTTTAAAATATATATTTAATGTTTCATTCTGGCCGCAAACTGGTTACAAATTCTATATTGTACAGATTAAAATTGGCCCCGAGGTGCATCTGTCAACGAATACTCAGAAGCAAATTTTGACAGCGCCAAGGAACAACTGGTCATGCGTATACAATATATTATGCGTGTAACACGATTTTTTGGGGGTTTATCAAAATTCAAGTTTATAAGTGATGATAGCATAACGCAACTTTCTAATAAGTAAAAAAATATACAAGTTCACACTACATAGTAACTTGATAAGCGTACTTGATAAGCATTGGCCTATTAGACGTGAGATGTTTAAACATTAGCGTGGACCGTTCATCGGAACTGCACTGAGATCGGAACTTGGTCGATTAAACGGAGTTTCGGATAAACGACAACTTAATGTAACACGTATATATGTAATGGAATGACCGTTCTGCCTCGTTTCGTCGGGAATATCATACAAATAAATCCTTCATTTCTATAACGGATCATCATTTAGTGTGTTGTTCCGTGCTTTCCCTTCTTGCCCTATTTCCTTATATCCCGCTCCACCAGCCCCACCCGTCCTCCCCCACTTCCCCACCGTCCTCACCCACTTCCCCGCCATTTTAGTTAGTTTTCCAGTATACACGAGTAGGATGATTTAGTAAATGTAAAGGCTATACAGTTGTTGTGAATTATTTGTCAGAATATTCGAGCATTTTCCTTTCCTTATATGTGATTGTCATCGACACTATATGAATATGATTATAACACCTACGAGAGACCCTAAGGAACGTTTGACACAGAAACCTATAGACTACCCTACAACATTCAATTGACCTTTGACATCGAAAAGGAACTCATCAGAATATAAGACTACGGATTTAGCTTGTAATACAAACTGTATATAAAGCCACCTCAGATAGTCACACATACAGAACCCTCTTTAGTCGGTTTCCAGCAGTAAACAGTTAAGTGTAAAAGGCTTCAGTTGTTATGAATTATTTGTTCGAATATTCGCCCTAAATTTTTCCTTCGCTTCTGTGATTGCCGTCGACACATATACATGATTATGGCTTACACCTACGTCGAGAGATCCCTAAGTCAACTTAGTGGTTTGACGTTCGACCCCTTGACTTCGTTTAAAAGGTGAATGCCGCACCACCCTCAACATCACCTCCCTGTGGTGCGAAATGCTTTGTTGTTTCCTTCATGGACGGGAACACCCCCGTCGAGAAATCCTCCTAAACTTGTTGCCATAAGTATCGTTTTGTCACCAGACTTTAAAATCTAGCCGTGAAAACCACCGCTAAAATACCTCTGCCGTGTTTGAACTAGGTAACCCGTTGAGATGTAAATATTGGAGCCCTTTTTAAAGTGATATCACACGGAATTAAGAGTGATAGGGCAAAACCGCTCTTAGGAACAGAGGAATGCATGATTGGGTGAAACATACCTTTTTTATCCTCTTTAATTTCTTTATTCTTTCATGTTAACAATTGAATATATTTTGCATACAATAATCGAGAATTTTTCCATGAAGCAACTCCTTCCTTATATATAGGCCTTGGCCTTTCTTACGGACTGAATTACGGTCACTTATTTGTTGATAATTCCCAATTTGAAAATCAATCTTTGCTTCAAAAGTTATGTTTGCATAGTTTTGCACCCATATTCTACCCTTACCCATCTCCTATTCTACCACCCCCCATCCTTCCCACCCTGTTTCCGACACACATCATACCCCCCCCCCCCAGTCCCATACCCGATTAACATATAATATACTGGTCAGTGGTTTAACATTAAAATCCATGCATTGAATATAAGAAACGTGGATACAAGGGAGGCGGTTCTTGCGTACACATGTCTCTCAGATGCGAGGGTTGCTTATAGTGGATTTCAGTTACCGCAATCTACTTTGTTAATCTTTCTTACTATTTTCTTTTCCCATGATTTTTACCTCCTGATTTGATTGCTTTAGTCAGTTTCACAACTTTTGTTTCTTTCGAGGACTTCTTCCTCGAGGAACGGGTGGGAGTGGGAGTGGGAGTGGGTAGTGGGTAGTGGGGGAAGTATTTAGGGAGAGGACACTTTGCTCCGGTGGCACAATACATTCCCTGAAGTCCCTATCCGCATTTTCTTGCTAGGTTTGACCCAACCATGTATCCAGCGTTTTAATCACTTTAGAAATATAAATAAAATGAAATAGAAATATATTCGATATAAAGTCCTACTCTAATAATTCAGTAACTATTTTCTAAACAGTTTTGCTTTAAAAACTGAGAAAACGATGAGGAAAATAAGTTTGACGTGCAAATGAAATAGCTAAATGATCACGTGACATGCGTTTGATAAAATGACATGATCTGCAAACATTAAATGTGGTTTTGTAAGCTAGCGTGAGTCTTTAATATTCATACTGTTACAACTACGGTACAAAACAAACTGGTTACTTTCATGTTTGCCGCCATTAGTCACCACACGTAATGAAAACTTTCAAATGTGTCAAAAACATAGAGCTACATGGTTCCATGGACAAGTTTAACATAAGTATTGACTAAAGTTTGATGTTACACCAATGCATTCTTAGTCATCTATTTTTAAATTAAGTTTATACACCGAACATAGCCTATATGAACGATTTTGGTCTATTTGATGAAAGTAGATGGCGCTCTTTAATTGACTATTCGAAAAAAGTCACAATACAGCCTGACAAATACAAACTTGTGGTTAGGTTTTTCAGCATGGAATACTGCGATACTATACTTGTGTATTCATCTTAACTATTGTATGCTTGTATAAAATTTATTCAAATATGCACGCATTAAAAACTAATTTACCATTTACTTACTCGTATGCATGAAAACTAATTTACTATGATGTACATTTATGTATGCATTAACAATTATCTATCGTATAGTTATACGTGATTATATACATGAAAACTAATCTACCATATAGTTTTACATATATACATGTCAGGAAATTACATCATTGTAAAGTTAAACGTATTTACTATGTAAAGAGGTCGCATGAAAATGCATCCGTATATGCTTAGCCATGGAAGTCGTGGGACACCTAACTGATACATGCGTGTACGCATGAGAGCTAGCCTACTATGCTCCACGTATGCATGTCGGTGTAGGCCTATATGTTTATCAGCCAACAAATGTTAATATTGAAATGAACTAGTAATTGTGCTTGCATACACAACGGAAGTAATAACATTGTTACCCTGTGTTCAAATTTACGTATATTAATTATGTTCTGCTTGCCGTCAAGGTTCCATAAATAGTATTTCTTCTGCGCTCCACGCCTAACCCTTCCCCCTCCCCTCCCCTCCCCCCTCAATGTCCCCCTGCACCCTCCCCTCCTCTGATCCTTCCCCGCAAGCGTCCAGTTCACCTCTCGCCTAAGACCACCCTTCTGTATGGTAACCTCATTAAGTGCTTTCATATTAACAAGCTCAAGGGCTAATTGATGTTAATCTTGTCTGAGAATTAAGACACAAAGGACACCCTAACAAAGTTCTAGCACGGTCAAAACAGTCTCCCAGTTTAATATTGATTTTGCTATTTCCTATATAGCCAGTGTTTGTTACGAGTTTTCCAAAACAAGATGGGAATTTTGCTACTATTTGAAACATTCTGTCATTCCTAAACAGCTGAATATGCTCTAAGACACAAGTTATCAATGACGAGCGGTTAAACACTTGACTAAACCAATCCTATTGGGAAATTCGCGATGTCGTTATATGGACTTTTGTGTTGAAATTTTATCGCAACTAATGGCAATATTTACGGCACAAAATACTCGAACATATCGTGATGAAAGTATTTGTCTGGTAGTAAAAAAAGTGTAGTTATGATGATACACTTTCAGTCCCAGCCATCTTATATTTGGACCATGACCGTGTGGTGACGATGCGTCTTATGTCTACTGCAGTAATAATGATTCCCTTGTCCACTATTGCATTTTGTACGGTACAATTTAAAAATAATAAATGCAAAAATATCTAAAAAAAATATATATGCTATGCTATATGCTACAACATTGTACTTCGTAATGGTATAGAAATACATATGCTACTGTACCAGACTACAAAATATCATATAATAATGGGTATATTATTATACTTTACATTGACAAAGGGCGTAACAACGTATATTTCTAATACATACATTTTAACCCCATAATAATATCAAGACGTTCATTGCCTCCCACCCCCCCCCCCCTCATCCCCGCCCAATGACAAACAGAATATTACAAAAGATGTGTATATTCTGAAACCTAAACAGGTGAAAATTCTTCAACTTTATTTCAAAAGTTGAAAATAAAAGAGCACCCTTCATTTCTATGTTACCTGTTTCAGTTTTAGACTCCTCCCCCAGAACGACACTTAATACTGTAGGTTCTTAAATTAATGAGAGCTTAGACCACTCCCTGATTATATTACGTCATATTCGATATATATGCAGTACTGATACCGTTGCTTGATCCATGGAGGTCAAAATATTTTTACCTCCATGCTTGATTGTAGGATGAAGGATGACCCACTTAAGTCCGCGTTAAGAAAGAAAAAACTCGATCGCTGATCGCTCGATCATCACATATGCACGTGCCACACAATGTACGTGGAAGCTGTGTAGCCCACTCCTGCATCCTATATGGATTATGTAATATGGAGTAGGCCTATATTCCTTGCATATAATTATGAGTGACCAAGAGACAATAACGACCATACCCTATTCTCTTTATATGGTTTTGAAGACAGTTCCCCTGTTTAATGATCGAGAACTATATTTTAGGGAGACTTCTGTAAGACAGGTTCCACTTAAACTGAATTATTTTTATACACCGTGTAGACAAAACGGATAGTAAATATTAATTTGTTATATCACACCTGCAAGTATATATATATTAATATACTAAGACAATAGATTATATTGTCATCATAATATCAAGATTTTACGACCGTATGATAAGTGGATTAATAAGATTGGTATCTCAGGTATTTAAGAACAAACAAACAGGTATAGAGAGAATGTTATGTCATCTGTTGATAAACTAGTCAATCCATTTTCTTTAAATAAATGAGGAATTTTTCTGGTAACATCATTAAACCGTAAAACTGCACACCTTCGTGTTTACATAGATGCTAAATTCGTTGATCGTGTGTGACTATTATTGTATTCTTAAACAACAGGTTCGTAAAGCTACGGAGTAAGTCGTTGGCAATTGAATTCCTTAAGGTTAATAGGCTGATGACGTCATGAGATAGCAGTAAGATTTATCCGCGCTGTGACATATCTATGATGTATGTATGTAAGAATGTACATGCGTCCTACTTTCATTCTTACTCAATGGAACCAGGCCGTTATATACGTCATTCGGCCAGCAAGGTACATTTTTTTTTGTCTCTGCCTCTTCATGAAATTCCAAAACTATTTGGTATATCTTCGCAACAACAAGAAAGGGTAGAAAATAATGTGATTTGTACCCATTCGATGAATCAATCTGGCAAAGATATTTAAAATGTGTAATTATGTAAAGTTTTAATGCAAACTATACAAACACGTTACTGTATCAGCTGTATGCAGGGTAAATGAATGATCCTTCTGTTGTGACTGGAGGGGAAAGAGGGCGCTGCATTGTTTATGAATGTTCTGGAAATGGAACTTGAATAGCCTATGTAGTTTCTGTTCTTTTCATGGAATAAAATGGTAATACTACACGCGCCGAACCAGAGGGTGTGATGTCCTGTATATTACCTCCTAGTTTCGACAACCCCCCCCCCCCAAATAATTTAATAGTATTTATAAGCTCAACCTTGCGTGTAGACCTATTTATAGACCTAATTAATAGTCTACGAATGCACCATTTCACGTCCTCAGACCCCCTCCCCATACCACCACCATACATGTGATTCAGCTTAAAGGACCACCCGTCCTTTTTAAAATCTTCTACCCACCCCTGTCCTGGACTAGATTTACCGACGTCGTGATTACACATAACCATAGTTCTGATGTAACCGTCTGCATCAGTGTGTTTCCTTGCCCTGGTTCTACACTTTATTTCGAATTGCAGACTAAGATGGATAACAGTGCTGCTATCATTGACGGAATATTCACGTAAACACTAACAGAGAAGATAATAATATTCTACATTACTAAATGAACCTCACACCAGCCCACCCCCACACACCCTCCCCCCCCCACCCACCACCCTCCCACCACCCACCCTCCCCCATTTCAACATCTTTGCGATCCATATGCTTATTCCAGATATGATTTTTTTTAAGCAAAAAATACTAACTTTTGCCGAATAAAACCATCAACTTTCCAGGAAATGGATCACAGTAGGTAGACTGTGACGTCATCATGGTTATATTCTTCAAAAGTTTTCATTTCCTTTGTTTATTATTTTGTTTAATTTGCTTTGCTTTTCCTTATGTATTTGTGACTCAATTGAAATGTTTCCTGCTGTCAATACATAGAATTCCAAGATTCCATGAGTTTGCAGTTTCTTAAAATGCCTTCATTCTCTTCTGTGGATAAAATGTTCTACAATACTAATGAAAACGAACACAATTTTTCAATTCATGATTTGTTAAAATGTCACTGACGCTGCTGTTGCGAGATCTGCATTCATAAACTTCATTCACTAATGCAGTAGAGAGTGGATGGATATTGACATAATATAAGTGAAGCAGTCAACTTCGAACACCGCAATATTACCTTCAAACCCTCGACGAAACAGAATACATAGCACATGACCCAGAGCAGCAAATAAAGTAAAATAGAGGTCGCTATTCGAAAACTGGAATATGCGTGAACAACTTTCCATAAACAGTAAAATGATTCTTGTAATGTTGAAAGAGGGCACTCGTCTTTTTGTGTTCAGAAGAGCCGTATATAGACCATATACGTCTCTGGTATTTAGCAGAGGCGTATAGGCGGCTCTGGTGTTCAGCAGGTCACAACCACGGATTCGGTGGTAAGGCACGGACTGAGACAACAATTTTTTTCTCAAACCCTCTGAAGGCGACATCAATCTTAATTACTATGGTCATGAATATTCAGTGAATAGTTGTCACGGAGTAAAAATCTTGATTCGCACCAGATCTATCAGTTTAAATGCAAATTTTTTATGATAATTCTGAACATCACATTATTCTCTCCGAGCTTTTTGTATTTCCTTCTAGTTTGGAAAGGCACGACGATACCACTACTTTATATCTCCTTTTTTTTTTTTTTTAGAATAGCTGATGACGGGGCAGGGAGGGGGGGGGGTGGGAGGGTTGAAAGTTGGGCTTATTTTGTATTGAACTAAGGTACAGAGAGGGTGGGGAATCCCAGTTTCCTCTGCTACACAGTGTAACCCAGTAAATACACAACAAACTGATGCACTTCACCCCACCCTATCGCCGGTCTCAATCTTGAAACCACATCACTAGGTAAGGTCATAAGTATTGGCAGTGTTATCATGGCGGGTCTTACTGCCCCTCCACCCCCCACCCCCACCCCCCCCCCTTCCGATAACAGTGGAGGGTTCATTAAAACAAATGATTCAATAAGGAGAACAGTGTGAATGGCAGTAAATGCTTGTGGGAGCTCTCAAAGACCAAAAGTTAACTATCTTACATATTTGGTGGCAATAATAATAGCATATCCTGTTTCCATGGTAACATGAATGGCAAAAGAGAGGAACCATTTCGTGTCATGTAGTCCACTTTGGACCCACAAATCTGATAAAAAAAGGGTCCACGACTAAAATAATACACACGGTCGTCGACTCTTGTAAATTGGAAACAAGTTAGAATTCTCTCCGATCTTGCTGTTTGATAAATAACTGTTTGTAATCAAGTTTGTTAACTTGTATCCAGCTTATGCTTATTCGACTCCAAAGATGAGAAACACAAAATGTAAAATTTATTTCAATCTATGCCAAATAATGTACAGTATCTTAATTGAGTGTAAGTATCTAAAAATCTACATATTCATTATCAACAAGCTAAAATAAAGAAAATTAAATGAAAGAAAAAAAAAAGAGACAGAAATAAAAAATAAAATAGGCAACATTGAGAATTTGGATCAAATATCTTGAATACAATTTGGGTGAATTCTTTACTATCTTGAATTATCTGTGCTCCCCCCCCCCCCTCCCCTCTGTTAACTGCCCTGAGGGGCATTATTTACAGGACTGAGAAAATATCTTAACAGGACATCTAATAACCCCAACCCATCCTCACGTAAGACGCTTTAACTGCAGTGACACGCTGTAGTGTCTGGGCGAGCAAAGCTGTTCGACTGGTTTGCGACAATTGGTCGAATATTTAAGAATTGAGAAATATATAAGGTGTTTTAGACCATCTGTATGAGTGGTACTGCTTAGTACTGAGTGGTGCTGAATAGTGGTGTGGGGCAGGGGGTTATTCCATGTCCTCTTTGAAGATTTAAAAGGGGAGGGGGGTGATCCATGGGATATCATTACTGTATTAGGATCTAACTAAAAGGATTACACTACAATGCAGGCCTTTGGCCAAATAAGACAAAAAAAATTAAAAGAAGTTAAAAATGAATACAATGGAATACTTAAAAAAAAAATTCTTATGAAAATAATTGCTAATGTCATCACTAGCCCATCACCACACTTATTCACTAAACATTGTCAAAAATTCCTCTTAAATCTCAATCAACGAAACAAATTTGGTTTTATTCCTTTTCCATCATTTTCCCCTCCATACATATCCCTATTTTACACCACCCCCCTCCTTATACCACTTCAACAATCCACTCAACAGCCATTTAGGATTACACAAACCATCTTTTCACCAAACCTCATAAAACATATCACACACTTAAATTTCACACCCAAGGAAATGAAATGGCCCACTTTAATTCGTCACTGACAAAACTTGTTCTCTCCGAATCGCTCCATTTAAAAAATTAAATTAATAAAGGTAGACTTATTTAAAGTAAACTCAGCCCCTTATGGAATACATTTTTAAAAGAATTATCTCTCTGTTTACTCTGGAATACACAATTTAACTTTGTAGAATTACCAACTGCGAAAAAAAAAAAATCTTTTGAAAACTCTGGTGTTAGAATACATTTCTAAATTGCGTTGTAATCAAAGTTTGAGTCTTTCCGTCTCAGAGAACGATTGACATTTTAACATCCTTTGGTGAAAACATAAAATCTCATCTTAGGCAAAATCTGACAAACACAAGTCAGAGGCGAGGAACCAAAACAGTCATGAGAAAGTTACCATCTTAAAAATTTGCCAATGAGAAAAAGCAAAAAAGGGTTGATTAACGAACGAGTGAAGTATTTCATGATAGATGAAGAATTCTCACTATGCCGATGTTTAAAATCGAAATTGTTCGGGTTAAAAAGTTAAGACAAACCTTAAATTGTTTCTAAAGCCAAATTTTGAGTTCTGCTAGCGCTCGAGATATGAGACGCACACAGAGAGAATAGACGCTACCACACGAGACTGCATTTGTCCTCCGATGCCTGAAGACACGAAAAGTTTATCATTTTACCTAGGATATTTCTACGAAAATCAGACTCGCTGGAGCTGGGTATTTCCCCCCTACCCCCCCGCCACTCCACCCGTAATCCAAGTAAACAAACAACCACATATTACACATTCTCAATGCCGAGTGGCATTCCACTGGACCGACTTACGACGAGGAAGGAATAATTTACAAAAGTACAGTGATTAAGTGAAACAAGGTCGTAACGTTGATACAAAATAATGAAAGTTTTGCTACGTTGGAAGCCCACAACTGCCCACTACCGTTTCGTTTAGCCACCCGATCACTACTACCCTTCGGGAACCCCAATCACTCTTACATACAAGAATTAAATTTTTTATGTTTCTTACAAATTCAGGAGTTTTGAACCTCAATAAAGATCACTGCAACACCTCATATCACTGGAATATAAATGTTTGCAAAGAAAAAAAAGGAGTTTCAATCCTGCCAGCAAGTTATTTTCAGACCAGTTAAGTGCGCTACATGCATCTTTTGCCACGCCATGACCTTAATTGCGCGCAGAGAGATTTGCAATATTTTGAAGATTACACCTAAAAATGCATCTTTTGACTTCACCTCTCTCTCTCTATCTATTGTGGCTGTATATCTAATTTGATTTTGGTATTGCATGACAGCAAAGGAAGCTAGCCCGCATATTTTTCCCCCCTTTTTCATTTGGCTGTAACTCCTGTTATCTGTTGGATTTCATTCAGACCTTGCCTGATAGGCCTTGGTCCAATCACAGGTCGGTGTCGAAGAACGCTAGTCCACTTCCGTCGTTTGGTCCCGGTTGCAGTCCATCAAGATTTAGGTCCCCTCCAGGTGATGCTAGGTCCGGTAACCCGGGGTCCATGGAGTACTCGTGAGGTCCACCTCCTCCTAGGTCAAGGTCCTGCATCATTGGTTCTATGGGTCCGACTGGGTCATGATACGAGCCTGATTGGAATGAGAGGTAGATTAAAAGGGTTTTTGAAATTTTGAAAGTAGTCAAAGCTTCACGGAAAGAGAGAACTTTTCATGACGACATGTTGATAACAAACAAGTTGTACATACACCGAAAGGGCAAAGAGTAATATCGTTCCTAATGTCCCAAAACTCAGGTATGACATATCTTCCTCTTTTACTTAATTTCACTTCTGGGGATGGCAGAGGAGGATGGCAGAGGAGGAACCTTAGAAATACACTGACCATTCCAAATATCTCTAACGCCCCACTATTGCCACTCTATGGGTCATGATTTTTTGAGTTTCCAGAAACTTCATCAATGCGAACTTAATTTGTTCCCTTCCAACAGTTCTTGCAAAACAAATCCAGCGGGTCTGAAAAAACTTGATTATGAATAAGCTGTTTAGTAATTTCAACCTGCTCATGTAATCGTAGGTGGTACTAGCATGAGACTCCCCTGTTTAACTGCTGACATTTCTCCTAATTCATTAAAACACCATAATAAATCATTTGAAAACCCCTAATTATGTCGGACAAAACAGTAGGATGTGAAGTGAAGGCTATGAAAACTTCCATAAATTTAATTGCAGGTCAAATCCCCCTTTGGTTTACATGTTGCTCTCCGCAATACTTGATCTGTCCAGAAACCATTATTAAACGGTTTATGCTATTCTCATTCCGAAAATATTGACATCACCACAATTAAGAGCCACCATTTTTATTTCATGATCTGTTCAGTAATAAACTAATTTATGTTCTCCTACCTCTCCTCTTCCCCTGTTGGTTTCTTTCTTTCTTCTTTCCATCCCTTGTCTACTAATCCCCTTACATCTATCTCTTTGTGTTCACCATGCTCATTAACCTGTCTGTATTCTGTGCGTGTTTTTGTCCCTTCTGTTACTGTTACTGTCATTCAGCCTTTGAAGAAGATCCTGCTAGGATCGAAACGTCAGGCCAACTTACTTTTACACATTCTTTTACTTTTGTATAAACCGACTTCGTCCTTCCCGGTGCTATCTTAATGGACTAACAGGTAATATATTCGCAAGTTTAACTTACACAATTTTACATAAACGCAAGACCGTGTCAGATTCAACACGCCCAGGACTTGTCAATGTTGGTATTCTTACCATGTAAGGAGGGTGGCTGATGGTAGTCCTGGTGCTGGGGCAGACTGCTGTGGCTGCTATGCTGAGAGAACTGATGCTCTGGCGGTCCTCCCATCATCTGCTGGCTGCCCATCATCTGATCGGACGGTAGGTCCAGCGGCTACCACATCAAAATGAAAAGGGGGACAAAAGTTTAATACTTGCTGGAAAACGTTACAAAATGAAAATGAAACTCAAAACAATTTTCTAATGTATGCTCAAGTATGTACAAATTAAAGAGGGCCTGACATTTTTCAATCCTACCAGGATCTTCTTTAGGGAGATAACTGAAATGCAAACAGATTAAAGGGCATGTATCTCTTTCATTTTACTGTCCTTTGAAAGGGAAACAGATTAAAGGGCAGGCACCTCTTCCATTTTACCGTCCTTTGAAACGGAAACAGATTAAAGGGCATGCATCCCATTCATTTTACCATCCTTTGGACCTCAGGTCTAATTTTGCTCTTTTTGTGATTCTATAGTGCAATTTTGCTATCTGTTCATCTGTCTCTTGTAAATATATCCTTTACCTGTATTTAATTTCAGTTAGCCTGCGAAGATCTAAACATCAGGACCTCTTACTATCACATATATATGCTTAAAAACACAGGAAATCTACACAACTGATGCTGAAGCTGTTAACACACGGATATGCCAATAAAGCTCCATGCGCCACCCCCAAGCTTTTAATGTCTACAAGTGTTGCTGAACTGTAGGAAATCAAAGCATTTGGCCTGGTGTAATTCACCAGCTATCATATCTGTTTAATGTTCACTGCAGACGGATTTCAAATTTAGCAGAATAATATTCCAGTCTTTGGGTAAACGTTATAGTAATATCCAGACAGTGATTCCTCACACATTCATCACTGCTGGCATAGGGGTCTTGGTCTAACCCCAACTAACACAGAGCGACTATAATTATCCTATGATTGGCAAAACTTTTGCATCACCTTAAAAAAAAATAATAATGATAATAATAGAAAATAAATAAATAAATAAATAAAAATAAAAACAAAAACAAGTTTTCAAATAGGAAACCTGGTGAAAGTTGGCGGGTCTACCCGTGCACTATCACCGTAACCTATTGCAGCCTAAGTATAAGAGTTATTCTTTCGCAGTCTATGCCCTGTCAGACATCTTACCTCGCCCCACGGGGCTGTGTCTCCTCTGAAGAGGGAGTTGCCAATCTCCTGAGAGATTCGCTTCTTGTAATTGCCAGCCTTGTCATCCGACATTCTGTAGAGGACTGCGGCAGCGTAGGTACCTGAAGACAAAACAGAAAATGACAGTTTGTTGCTCTGTTCGACGACGGTACATAAAATTATCCAGTTGTTTATGAACACCTTCTGATAAATCAATCAAAGAGCCCTCCTGTAATGAAAGCTCTGTGGTAAACATTACAAAGGACGGGATGCAGTTGCCCAAAACGAAGACATGCCCCTTACTTAAAAACCCTGCTATTTCTCCTCAAGGTATATAATATAAAAAACATTGATTAAATGTTCTTTTTCTAGTGTCGAAGTGAATGAGTGATAAATAGCAAAGATAATACATCATTCAAATTTTGGTTCTAGCTTTGCACTTCACTCACACCAAGTGTTAAGATGATGACAGCTCAGAAAAAAAGAAAAATAATCCACCATGTTAGGAAAACTGTCATAAACACAAACACAGTCCACCCTATCTGAGGGTCTAATTGCACCGATGCGACAAAATAATCATAATTTCCTTAATAATACAGGCTCTCCAAGAGTCGGAGTTCTCATTCTTGAAATCTTACGAAAATTGAGAAATTAAAGAAAATTTGCCTTTTGATGGGTTTGAACTGTTAGTACTTACTGACTCCTTCGTTTCGAGAGTGAAGCAACTCCGTCAGAGGTGCGGTGGCCCCTTCTTGCTCAATCATTTCAGCCCCTTCCTTATCCTGGGAGATCTCACAGAGCACGCCGGCAGCAACACGTTGGATGTTGTGCATGGTGGAGAACAGAAGCTAAAAACGGAAAAGTATTGCAGAAATAGGATTCATTTCATAAAAATTACAAAAATAGAAGAGTGCAGAACCTAATCAACATTGTTACGTACTTCACCATCAAGTCAACGACGATCTTTGATATTAGTCGCCAAATTTTTTTTTTAAATTTTAAGCGCTGATTATTTTCAAATTGGATCTGTTGAGTTACAGAAAGAGTCTTAATATGGAATAGCAAGTGTAAAACCACCATGAATAGCTAGTTGTCTGGCAGTTTTAGAAAACTACATTTCTTTCAAGAAACCAAGCACTATTGTGATTGTCCCAGAAACAACCACCGAGGTACACCACAGGAATTCAATCCCACTTTCCATTACATCCATCCAACATACTTATGAACATAAGAACATTTCTGAGAACCTCTTCTGATTTTTGGTTAGAAACAAAACTCCAACCAAAGGTGTTAAAGTCATTGAAACAGTTCCAGTAAACTGCTGTCATTCTCACCTGGACAAAGACAGGTATGCAAGGTAAACTTCTGATGATGGTCCTGTTGTGGGCCTCACGGGCCAGTACCTGTAGAGCTCCGGTGGTTCCCTCCACGATCTCTTCCATTCGGACCCCGTCGTAGCCCGGTGCCTGACTGCCGTTGTTGCCCATGGAGGTGTGCCTCTGGGTGTCCTGGTGGGCCCTCATCAGCAACTGGCTCAGCCGGGTGATGGTGTCTTGCTCTCGTAAGGGGGCATGGTTAGCGGCACAGAGGGCCAAGTTACGGATGGTTCCCACAGTAGCCTACATTTCAGAACAAAACATGTATTTTTTATTATATTTTTTCAAGTTTGTAAATGTGGACAACTAGGTGCTGCGTTCGTAGTTTTCTCAAATATCCTCTTTAATCGATGTCACAGAAATTCTTCAAACTACTAGGATAATGCATGCTTTCATTCCAAAAGGGTTTTCCATTTCAAACAATCTGATGGCCATGACGACCAGGATTTTCAGTCTTTTAACTTCCCATTTCCGCTCCATGTCTCATCTTGAAAGCATATGTACCAGAACCAGAAACAGCACTTTTTAACTTATTTTTAGAGCACTGATATTTCAGACAAACATTTACACTTACTAGTTCGTTTTATCCAACTACAAACCAAAGAAAACCAAAACCCAAAAGAAGTTAATTTCTTTGGTGAGGAAATCAAATCGAACATAAGCCAATGGGGAGGAGTTCTGTGGCCTCATTATTAAAGTTACTCAAACCTTTTAGTGTACAAACAAAGGAACATCGAAACCTAATCTTTCGACCAAGCTATTTGGAGGAAATATTCTTTCGCCCAAGTACAAAGTGTGATGACGACAAGAGGGGTCAAATCCCTCTTCACTCGATATAGGATGGTCAAAGAATGGTATTTATGTTAGGAATATAGTCAAAACATGGCTTTGCAAACTTTCAAATTCCTCTATTTGGATAAATAAGTTGAAGCTTACCTTGATGAGAGGCCATCTGGATGGAGGATGCAGCAACTTGACGATAACTGGAATGCCGTAGGCATGTCGCACTGCATTCTGGGCCAGTTCGGCTTCGTTGTGGCGGCTGGTCAAATGACGCAGTGCGCAGACCTAACGAAACAGACGAGGAGGAAAATTTCAGAAAAAATATCTTTGAAAAAATGGCAATCATCTTTCACTGTCTTAATTCTCATACTCGGAAGGCTTTATCTTGGAATCCCTGAACCGTTCTTGACTTGCAAGAGCATATTTAGAGCGAGTCAATAAGATAAAGTTAGAAAAGTTTCAAAAAAGAACATAAGGGATGATGAAGATTTGTCATTTGTCAGAAACTTCTTTTAAATCAGAGAAAAGCCAATATTGAGTAGACCAGACAATATAGGCAACTTGGGTGATAATACTCTTGAGAAGGGATTATCCCCATTTGATTAGTGGGGCTACTTACGAGGGAACGACTTACCTTCTGGACAAATTACTTATGCATTTTCCCTTGCCATCGGCGCTCAACTCACAAAAAAAGTACCACCAACTATACCGTAGCCTGCCAAGGTCAGCCGGTCTAGCCAGCTCTATCTGGCCAGATCCGGTGCCTTGGCCTGGTCATTCTTTTCTTGTGACTTGCTCTGTTCAGTTGCAAGTCTACATGGAAGGTTTTGATGCTTGTTTCGCAGATGGCGCGGGAAAATGCATAAGTAATTTGTCCAGAAGGTAAGGAGTTCCCTATGTAAGTAACTAGAGCTCTCAGGTTTTAAGGGTGGATGACAAGGAATAATTTATTGTTCAAATTTATTTAGCAGCTTTAAAGGCTCTGCATTTTGTCTCCTTATAAAATACCATTTCCTTTGTACAAGACTGTTATACATCTGTGCACCTGTATAGCAATTTTACCATTGTGCATAGCCATTTTGCTTTGCAATAACGGATTAATTATGCCCGGGGGATGGAATGTGGGGGGTTGCAGTGTTATTCGAATAATGTACATCATTACATATGTTATGTATATATTATTATATCGTTTCTCTTCGACATTCCATTACGATGGCTACGGACATATCGTTCAAGTCTGCATGAGGCAGTTTGTTCGAATAATGTACATTATTACATATGTTATGTATATATTATTATATCGTTTCTCTTCGATATTCCATTACGATGGCTACGGACATATCCTTCAAGTCGGCATGAGGCCGAAGGTACTCACTGCAGGTTCGGTGATGTCCTCCCGGTCGCCGGCTTTGATGATGGTCTGGATGAGTGCCTCGATGCCGCCCACCTGGCAGACGGTGATCTTGTTATGGCTGTTGTTACAGGTCAGGTTCGAGAGGATGCCGCAGGCGCAGGTGACGATGTTGATATCGTTGGACCCGAGGAGCTGAACCAGCATCTGTAACAGTCCGTTGAGGTCGTCGACCTTGGTAGCAGCATCGGAGAGGTTTCGAAGCGTCCACAGACAGTTCTGGACCAAGCGGTTGCTCTGATGGCCCAAGTGGAGTCCCAAAGCAGCCATACCTCCTGT
>KN887125.1:4617-15784 GCA_000934455.1 Apostichopus parvimensis
ATTGTAACAAATTCCTCAGTACACTTCATGTTTTTTGGGGATTTTTTTTTTTGGAATTTGGAAGACCATTTCAGATACGAAAAAATTTCCAGATATTCTATTATCTGTTTGCTTCTTAAATGCCACTCCCTTTATCCACTTGACCAAAGCATAGGTTCTAATTTTGTTTCCACTGCTGGCAACACTTGAGGCTGTTTTATTTAAGCTATAGGCTTAGTTTTCAGCTAGACTAACACATTGGAGCAACTAAAAGAGCCCTCACACAGCTTTAAATGTAAGGATTTCTCCACATTTTAATTCAGGAATGTTTTATCTGCTGTACATCCTTGCCTCTATCAATTATGTATGATTACTGGCCTTCGCTTGGCAGTCTGCAATTAACAGTCCCTGCATGTTAATATCAGTTTCAAGTACATGTTGACTTGCACAAACAGTAGAAGATACTTCAGTCTGTCAGGTCATGGCCAGACATGGCCTTCTTTTCCTCTTAAGTGTCAGGGATATCTTCGATGACGGTATATTAATAGAAAATCAGATCCTCTATTTTTTGGGAGGTGGCAGGGATGGGGGAGGGGGAGGAGCTATGCTATACCTACTTCAATATTGTTTTAAGCCAATAAACTGTATTAACTCGGGTTAATTCTATAAATTGTATCGTTTTAAATCTAGCTTGCATTTGGTATCAACCTTTAATTGTAAATTTAAAACAAATTCTCATTTGTTGTACGTGGCACTGTATTACAGGTCCCCCCCCCCCAAAAAAAAAATAATTTAAGAAGCAAATTAAACCAGTCTCCTGATCTTCATGAATCTTATCTGTTAGAGATAATGGTAGTGAACAACTCCTATAAACTGCTAAGGAATATTGGGCCTCATCTGGGAAATATCAAGGTTCAAAGTCATTTCCCAGAGGTCTATGATATGCACGTGTCACATGTGATGTGATGTGTGAAGAATTATATGATTTTCCCCCTGACTTTAGAAAATTCTCAGTTGTTTTAAATAATTTAAGAAAATATTTTATCATTGTATGTGTACTTTCATTGTTTCATATAAACTACTGTATTATATGAACTGGCGCCATATTGCTATATAGTGAAAGACTTACATTTATTACTCTGGAAAAGATGATAAAGTCTTTCTCCCAAACTTGTGCAAATGCCTAATTTCACAATGTACCAGTTTCAACTTAATATACAGATACTGCGGTCTCATAAATACAGGTTACAGGCAAAAAGGTTGTCATTTTAATCAAGTGCTACATGGACATGTGTAAAATGTAAACTCTGGGGCATGAAATGGATCTTGCAGTATTAGCAAGCCTATCAGCACATATTTTTAATAGAATTTTAACAAAATGCTATTATGGTTAACGCCGGTGCCTTTCGATCATAAGGTCCCGAGTTCGAGTCACTCCAAGATGTATGTCATCCAGTTACAGAGTTGTTGACAATTGACAATTCATAATTATGGACGTTAAAATATGAATCTAAGAGACTGACTTTGGTCAGCTTGCGGCTTTGATAAGCCAATGATGGCTTCTTTGCGAGTTCCTGCTTGCAGGAGGATCTAAAATACATACATGAAAATATTAATTTAATTTGAAATGCTGAATTTGGTTTCACTTATAAAATTATGTTTAAATTGCAATCAATGACAAAACACACAACAAACAGATCTAGTTACAATGTCAATACCACTATAATTATTTTATGACAAACTGATTTTTAAATATCTCAAATCTTATCAATCAAATTGATTGCCAGACTACAAGTACCTAATGTCAGCCGAAAACCCATTACTTGTAATCATGGGCAGATCCATCACCCTCTCTTTCCTCTGCTTGCATCTACTCTCCTCAGCTTCTCCATGCCTTCCCTACAGCCTCCTCACCCTCAAATTCCTCCTCTCAAATTTCTCATAGTCTCCTCCATCTCTTCCTCTTCCCCTCTTTCCTTCTTCCTCCTCATCTCATAGATCCCCCCTACCTTTCTTTCCTCTCCTGGTTAGCTTCATCACCTTGTAATTTCTTATTCATTCTTCATTTTTTTGTGAGAATTTAGAGTTGTGAGAGCATCGATCTGTGACACGATGGCATTCAAGGGCTCTATAGTATAACCCTATCATTGCAATTAACACATGATATTATAAATTGCCTTCAATAACCATGACATATATATATACTTAATATTAATATCTCATATTCAAGTGTTTTACCCCAAAATGCATCAATTGATGTTCTTCCTATGACATTTTCACAATTAACGAGTCCATTGATAATGGTTATTAAAATTGATTCTTTCTTGAAGATATGAATTAGTCTTTTCTTTTTCACCTTGTAAAATTATGCTTATTACAGCAGCATACATTATGTCATAGCTCTGACCAAGCCAGGTATTTAAATATGGATACCCCTGTGACTAACTGAACGATCTGTCTACAGGTGTGATTGCAATAACTGATATATAGCTCCATGTTAGTGAGTTGATATACCAAATACATGACTTTAAAAAAAATTTGTGTCTTACAATGCAGTGTATATTATGCATTGTTCTCTATATTTGATGAACAAACCCTTGGAATCTCCATGATATCATCATATTGCAATTTTGACGTGACTATCAAAATTAAAGCCCTCCCCCCAAAAAAAAGGTACTGTATAGTTTACAAAGTGGCACAATTCTTCCAATTTTCACCTGGATCTTTGTTATGTCATCAGGCAATCCAGCCCGAGAGATGGCCAAAACCACGGGTAGGTTAAACAGCGGTCTACCCCAGACTCCTCCAGCGAGAAGAAAGTCAGACTTGGATGAGTTTCGTAAAAGTCTTCCGATATTTGCCATGAAAGATGAGATCATCAGATTGGTTACAAACAACAGGGTGACGATCATTTCTGGTGAGACCGGATCTGGGAAAACCACACAGGTAACAAGGATTTCAGTAATAAAATTTCTATATTAATATCATTTATATATATATATGTTTTTGTTTTCCCACAAACAGGGACAACGTTTGAGGAAGTTAGTGTCTTCTTTTTCTTTTCTTTCTTTTTGAAAGATCAGTCTTTAAACGATATGTATTGTCCATGACAACAAAGCTTGGAGATGTTAAGATCATATGTAAACTTTAAAGGTCAAAACTTGAGTGAGTGCAAGTTATAAGTTATAATGTAAAGAGGGGCAGTGTCTAAGACGAAACCCGATCAAATTATTTGTGAAAAAGTCAAAGGATGCTTAACACACACAACACTGGACCGAATAGCGTGTTGAGATACTAAGCCTCTTCCAGATGATCAAGTCCAAAGCAGAGCTGAAAATTAATCGTCAGATAAGGCATGATTCCCAAGTTGGCAAATTGGTAATATTTTGATGCATACTCAGTCTGAGAGCAATTGCACTGTAGGTAAATTTTGCAAAGTGACTATTTGCTCTTGAAACTCAGAACCATGATGGGTAACTCGCTTCTTCTTCTTAGCACTTGATGTATGCATGGGGCTGCATGGGTACTAGGTATTTCTAAATTGCTTGTAACTTGGAGGATTTATTTTGAAGAATCAGCACAATCAGGCTTGTGCCCCCCACCCCACCCCCCCTCATCCACAGACTATATGAACAAAGTAAACATCTGTGCATGTATGTTTATCTAGCTAGTAATCAATTGAAATACTGTAGTTAGGTTACAAGATAAAATTCATTGATAATGTTTGGATAGTGAAAGGGCTGAAATATTACATGACTGATGTCTTAAAGTGGCTTCCCGAGTGGCCATCAAAACGACATCTGCTATCAATTTAGGCCAACTGTCCTAACGTAGGACTTACATATATATGTATACATTGAACCTACTCTGCACTATGCCTGATAGAGGTCATTTTAAGAGCAGTTTGCTCATACTGTACTTTCACTGTTCATAAGACCCCTCGTTTCCCTAAAGATACTATAAAAAAAAAACAACTAGTGACATTTACCAAGTTGGGATACTTGCCCACTCTAGTCATCTGTTCTGATATTTTTCTAGATACTTTGTCTTTGCCATCGATATTTCATTTCATAATTGTTTTAAAATTGTAATTTGAAAGATGCTTGATTTGAAGTTGCATTCAGTCCACTCAATGAGAAAGTTATATGAAAGATTCACTACCCTGTTCCAAGTCTACGTACCTTCTTAAAGTGTCTTAATACGTAGGTAAAGTTCACTAAACCTGGATTAATAGATCTGTAATTAAAACGAATAATTGAAAACTGAATGGAACATTAGAAACAATGGAAAACAATTTCTGTGCTCTTTTCCAGATGGAAGGTTTAATGGTCTATGCATGACATTAATTTTGTACCTAATATCATATAATTTATCAAGTTCTATGGTCAAATCATTTTCAACAGTATTTGTAAAAGTTATAGTGAATTGTGGGATGACATAGAATAAACCCATGTAGAATAATAACTTTTGACATTTTGTTACAAGCCCTTACAAACAATTTCCTTTGGTGATGCGTGTTATATACGTAAACTTCTATACTATTTTCCACAACACTATCTACTTTCTGAGAAATAAATGAGTGAGCTGCTTTTGGGTTTGGTCACCAGTTTTCATCAATTTTAATCAAAACCTATCAATTTTTATTCAAAATAAACTTATTATTAACTTATTATACATTGCTACGGAATTTATGCCTCAAAGTAGTATACAGTATATGAAGAATGTATCCAAATCCATGGTCAGTGCACAGCACTTGCTCTTTTAGGTTTGAAATTCATCGTGATGCACAGGTATGCTGTTGACCTTAATGCTTGTCTCAAGAAGCTATTTAACAGGATCTGCTTTCCTCTTACTATTGTGTGACAGGTGCCTCAGTTTATATTAGATGACAGTTACAAACTCGGAAGTGCTTGTCGCATCATCTGCACCCAACCCCGGAGGTTATCTGCTCTCTCTATCTCCGGGAGGGTGGCAGCAGAAAGAGGGGAGTCTGTCGGCCAGACGGTTGGATACCAGATCAGGCTGGAGAGCAGGTAAGGGTTCAATTTCTAGAATTGTCATTTTGAGTACAAACCCACAAGTTTGAGTAGGGACTCATACATGGGTCTCTAATACCAGTATGGCGCCACCAACATTTCCAAATGACTGTATGCTTCCAGGTTTCTGAATATGAGCACAACGTATTAGGCAAAAATTATATTATTCAAAATTCAGGCTGTTTTAATGGCTATTAAGTGCCGTTTGTCAGTAGAAAACAGAAAAATGCACTGACATTTTTCTGCCCGTGCAAATTAATGTTGCTTTTGAAATAATTTGAGGAAATTGCAGGTGGGAATTTGCTTTTAAGCAATTAGATATTTAATGAACTGGCCTGTTTTAACAAGTGGCTTAAACTTTTCTAAAAGTGGGAGTGGGAAGGGAAACATCACTCAAGAAGTGTGGCAGGCATCCGAGATGAAGTGCATAGAACTTAAAGAATGATACTTGCATTAAAAGACTGAGGTTATTTCAACCTCTGCAATTTTGTAAAGTTTCCTTTCTGCTAGAATGGATAAAATAAATTACAGAAAAATGAGTCAGTCTGTGTCTGACAAGTTTTGAGAGTTGCTCTCCACCTTTTAAAGATGATGAATTGTCACATTATGATTGTTGAAAGAAAATAATTGATCAAATCTGTTGATTCACAAGTTCACAGACTTTAAGAAACAGAATTGTATCAATACACTCCCTCAGTTTTTAGTTTCCCTTTAAGGCTTTTAATTTTTGTTTTTGGTATTAGTAAAGAAATATATATACAGCACATGTACTCCCTAACAGATAAACATGTTTTTTCAAGTTCATCAGATGTTGGGTGGGGTAGACTATCATATTTTTTTATATGAATTTGAAAGAGATCCTGCCATGAACAAGCTCTGATATTTCAAAGTTCTGCTGGCACATATTGTACTTGAATGACTTTTGTCAACCTTCACATAGGCCGCATACTGCATGGCTGCACATTTGATTTGGAAAAAAGAAAAAACATGAGACCTTTGGCAGGTACTTTTGTTGCGCCATTAATTATATTTCAGTTTACAAAAGTGACAAAATATTTGCAATCATCACCAGCAGCTTTCAACTTTTGTAGTTTCTCTACCGTCTGATAAGTACTTTATTATTAGAATAACTGTTTTTTAATTTCCTTGTAATTTTTTTCCACTTTCAATTCATGCTCTGAAAGTTTTTATTCGCAGGATTTAAAAGTAACTGATTGATGTTGTATATAAAGTCTCTCTTCACATTATTTTGAAAAGGATTTCAATTGAAACGTGGAATTAATTTCAGTTTCGACTACAATAATGTCATGGTGAAAGGCCCATGAGGTCAAACTTTATTTTCTGACTGTCATTAAACTAAATAAATGAATCTATATTTGGCCAAACAGCATAAGAGATTCAGTGGAAGGGATACAGTCAACTCATTTATTACATTTTTCAGGTTATAGGCTCTAGATCCACAATGACATTGGAACATATATACGTAATATAGGACATGTTTTTAGCCTCTAACAACCCCCCCCCCCCCCGCTCTTGGATTTCCTGTGATTTAAATCAAATGTTTAATGTATTGGACTTTCTCACCTTGAACATCCCTCAACGACCTTTCTTCCCAGACATTCTACTTTTTCCGAGTTTTTTTGGGGGGTACTTTTCCATCATATTTTTCATTCTGGAAGGCTCATCATTTTCTGTTGCTTGAATGAATGCCGATACTTCAAATAACTGGATATATCTAAGTGGTTTGAAGCAAATGCACATATATCTAAGTGATAAATCACTTTTCTAGAAGTGCTTCAATCTACTCAAAAGGTATTTCAAGATCTGTAGAATAGAGATGTAACAGAAGATACGTTATTTTTTGGGGGGCATTTCAAATTATTCATGGCTTGAAGGATCTATGGCTGGTCAGTGGTTCTATTAACTATTCCCTTAAGTGTGATCCAGTGTGAATAAATACTGCCATATTAGTATTATTCTTACCTTTTGTTATTTTTTATTATTTGAAGAAAGAAAAAAAAAACACCTCTAGTCTACAGGGATGATAAAGCTGCAAGATTGCATTGCGTTGTAACTTTGAGTCACTCTGAATGAAAGATTTGATTGGATATGTACTGTATAGGTCTCAATCTATACAGAGAAATGCAGATGGTAGTGGGAACAAGACAACATAAAGGGATTTAAGCCATAATGGGGTATAAACCATAAAAGGGATTATAGACTATGCATGGGTTAAATACTAATACTATAAAAAGTTGACTACAACTGAACTTCTGAATTTTGTGTCCCACAAATATTGTGTTCTGTTCTACCAATTAATTTGCAAAAGTAGGAAGGTTAAATGCCTTCTTCCATCATTCCTGGTGCAAGTTTAATATAGAGGAATATTACAATGCCACAAATATAAACATGTATTCAGGTATCTTTAATTGTCACTGCACCGCGGGAGTATCGCAAAGTCAGTGCAACCTGCAGCTTTAATATGATTAGATATGATTGTATATAATTGTTAATCGTGGATCTACTGTAGGGCGTTGTTTTGTGTCATAAGGTTTCGTAGATTACATACGGTGAGGAATTTACTTCCCTATGAAAGTTAAGAAAAGGCTCAGACAACAATTACCCATTGATTGTTGTATACCTTTAACAGTGCAACCTGCAGCTTTAATATGATTTGATATGATTTTATATTTATCGTTGATCGTGGATCTACTGTAGGGTGTTGTTTGTGTCATAAGGTTTTGTAGATGACATACTGTAAGGAATTTTCTTCCCCCTGAAAGATAGGAAAAGGCTCAGATAACAGTATCACCTTGATGTTTGTATTCCTTACACAACCATACATTTGACACAGGTGTTAACTGACAATCATTTTGAGTTACATTTGTGATAAAATCCACAAAAATGAAATCATTCGGTGTTATATGATTATTTATCAGATTGCTTCTACTTATGTTTAGTAAACAATACTTTATGTGACATTGTTCTTTTTTGATCTTGTCGTTATTTTGCTATGCAAATGTGTATAAAATACGTCGAAACATGATTTGCATAATGAAAAGTATATTTCTATTGTTTGTCACATGCAGGGTCTCTCCCAAGACACTCCTCACATTTTGTACCAATGGTGTGCTCCTAAGAACCCTTATGAGTGGTGACACATCACTGAGTTCAATTAGCCATGTTATTGTGGTAAGTTTAATGAAATGATAGTACTCTTTAATTAGTATTTCTGTTGAAAAAAAAACCTCTTATTCAATTTAAAGTTCTTGCTCAATGGAGCCCACTGTTTCTAAACTAACCCTCTCCTGTTTGCTTGTTTGTTTTCTTCAACTCATCTGCTGTGATGCATAAGTCATCAATTTAATATTCCAAAATGAAAAGTTCTTTTTGTCATACTACCATTTTGGACAGAAGTTATAAGTAAATGAAACAATGGTAAGATGATTGGGAAATTATGAACTAACTTGAAAAAAAAAAAAAGCTTGTAACTCTGGTTCAAGCTCCAAACTCTGGTTCAAATCCTAATAAAGCCAAAAATATCTTTATGTTTTTTCAAAGTATCCATAGCAATTTATGAACGTTAAGAGGTTTTGTTGACTTATTTCTGAAGACCTTAAAGGTAACTTTGGACTGTTTGATGAGATACATCTTTGCATCAGACTGTGTCTAGAAATAACTTGATTTAATTTTAATTTAATTCTAGGATGAGATACATGAGCGGGATCAGTACAGCGACTTCCTGCTTATTCAACTCAGAGAACTGTTGTCCAAGCATCCACATCTACATGTGATTCTAATGTCTGCAGCCCTGGACATTGAGCTCTTTGTACGCTACTTCAATAATGCACCATTGCTCTGCGGTAAGTGCCCTAGCTGGTAATATACTTATATATGCGATCTCCCTCATATGCTGCAAAGAGAAAACTGTACCAGGTAGGAAAAGGAGGAATGTGCTCTGGTAGGGAAAATGATGGCAGAATTATCAGGATATATATATATAAAAGTGAAATTAAAGGGGTGGGAATTCTGGGAAACAAGCAAAAATGATTCAAAAACTGTTATGGATGAAAGACGACTGAGTAGCATCTATCTAGATGGAAAGCGACTTGGAATGATTTATAGTAGCCTTCAGTTTTTAGGTTTAGTGCTAATAAAATCCACACTGCTATCTGTCATAGTTGTATTTCCATACCACTTTTAGCTTGAGAGAAATGACCCTTTTAACATCTGTAACTTATCAAATAAAACGGCTGGACAACTAAATCTAACATACATGTATGTACTTTTATAGTTGCATATAACAAGTTTTACAACACATCAATACAACTTCGTCAAGGTGTTGAATATCATGCAAGATTGATCTCATGTTCATAAGAAGTTATAAAGGAGCATACTGTGAATGTTAACATGAAGGAGCTTGTACTAAGAAATAGCAGACTCATCATCAATTTAGTCTCAATTTAAAGGAGCATACCAGAGATTAATATGTATTTTAAATATGAATTATCTTGAAAAGTGGAACAGTTTATAGAAACGTTACTAGCACTCAATTTTGCTTTTTATCTTGAACTATGATAAATCAAGAATAAAATTCTGCCTAACGCTATCATTTAATGAGGACTCGTAGCATACTGTAGAAAGAAAGGACTTAGTGGGATAAAAGAAAGGGATTTAGTAAGATCTAGTATCTATGAAAGATGACTCGGTAGAATGCAATGTGTAATCTCATTTTGAACTAAAATTTGCTTTTTTTGTGAGAAATTTTCATGTAAACAGGTCAACCTTAATTATGTTCTATTCTAGTACCAGCTGCCAATACCGCATGCAAACAAACTCCTGTCTTGAGTATTTGATGCTAAATTAGTAATTAATGCTTAATTAATGCTAAATTAGTTGTAATTAATGCTAAATTAATTATGCCTCTAGCTTGTGGCTTGCCAAGTCTGTGTCTACCATGGGAAGCTTATGAATAATCTTGTATGTAACTGTGCTAGATAGATCAAAACTCTATTTTATATTTCACTTACAAATCAAACTTTGAAATTGTCATGTCATTAAGGGGTTAATCAACGGTCTAGCGTGCGTTACTCACAGGATTAATGCACGATCAGGAGATAATGCAAGCGATGCACGAGGGCGGAGCCCGAGTGCATCCAGCGATAGCATTAACACCCGGAGTGCATTAATCATGTGAGTAACGCACACTAGACCGTTGATTAACCCCGTTCATTCATACATTAGCATTTGTGTGGGGGAAAAATCATAAAACAAAACATTTTTGGTTACATATAACCAAAGATTTATTAAAGTGATGCCCCGTAATTTTACCGTGCGTTACTCACAGGATTAACCACGGTCAGCTGACCTGAATGGACCAATAGGATTTAGGAATCTTTACTAAGTATGAATGAATACAGGTTTAATAAGCATTAAATATGATTTTCATTTGTTTTCCCCGATTGAAATTTGTCTACATGTACTGAGGTGATTTTTCTTCTCCATAAAATATGCAGCTAGCCTAAATTTATCACAGTGTTAAACTTGAATGGCATTGTGACCCTTTCATATTTAACCTCTGTTGAATTTTTGTCTTTGGAAGTCTTTTGCAACCAAGGCAAATACCCTAAAGTTATCAAAACACTGCCCTCACTTATTTGTTTTAATTTGTTAAATTTACAATAAGCAAATACAAATTTGATTTATGCACATTATATAAGCTGAGGTCTAGCTTTTTTGCTAAGTTTTTATAGTGAGTGATTGTGAAAAATTTGTGAAATATCTTACTTACAAAACAAAAGTGGAATTGGTTCTCAAAACTTAATTCAATGATATCAAGGAAGTCTTTAAGCTCCTATTCTTAATTTTAACCCGCTATGTGCATATCAAGAATAGTCAAGATTACATTTTGGAGATCTCATATTTACCATGGAGGTAAAAGAAAAAATTTTTGTTTTGTATCTTGACAAATATGTTTTTGGCAACCCTCAAGCTATTCTCATTGTAATAATTATTGTATTTTCTTCGGGCTGAAGTTTTGTATTCAGTTTCCAGTGCAAGAAACTCTCTGGAGGATCATTTGTGCATATTAAAGTTTGCCAAAATTGTCAGTCACTACCACAAAAAAATTTGTTTATTTCTTGGGGTTGACT
>KN887125.1:15834-38988 GCA_000934455.1 Apostichopus parvimensis
TATCTTGAAAAGTGGAACAGTTTATAGAAACGTTACTAACACTCAATTTTGCTTCTTTTTCTTGAACTATAATAAATCAAGAATGAAATTCTGCCTAAAGCTATCATTTAATGGGGACTCGTAGCATACTGTAGAAAGAAAGGACTTAGTGGGATAAAAGAAAGGGATTTAGTAAGATCTAGTATCGTTGAAAGATGACTCGGTAGAGTGCAATGTGTAATCTCAATTTCAACTAAAATTAGCTTTTTTCGTGAGAAATTTTCATGTAATCAGGTTAACCTTAATTATGTTTTATTCTAGTACCAGCTGCCAATACCGCATGCAAACAGACTCCTGTCTTGAGTATTTAATGCTAAATTAGTAATTAATACTAAATTAATGCTAAATTATTTGTAATTAATGCTTAATTAATTATGCCTCCAGCTTGTGGCTTGCCAAGTCTGTGTCTACCATAGGAAAGCTTATGAATAATCTTGTATGTAATTGTGCTAGATAGATCACAACTCCATTTTATATTTCACTTACAAATCAAACTCTGAAATTGTCATGTCATAACAGGTTTAATAAGCGTTAAATATGATTTACATTTGTTTTCCCCATTTAAATTATGTGTACAATTACTGAGGTGATTTTTTTTTCTCCATAAAATATGCAGCTAGCCTTAATTTATCACAGTATTAAACTTGAATGGCATTGTGACCCTTTCATATTTAACCTCTGTTGAATTTTTGTCTTTGGAAGTCTTTTGCAACCAAGGCAAATACCCTAAAGTAATCAAAACACTGCCCTCACTTATTTGCTTTAATTTGTTAAATTTACAATAAGCAAATACAAATTTGATTTATGCACATAATATAAGCTGAGTTCTAGCTTTTTTTGCTAAGTTTTTATAGTTAGTAATGGTGGAAAATTTGTGAAATATCTTATTTTGTCCTCAAAACAAAAGTGGAATTGGTTCTCAAAACTTAAATCTATGATGTCAAGGAGGTCTTTAAGCTCCTATTCTTAATTTTAACCCGCTATGTGCATATCAAGAATAGCCTAAGATTACATTTTGAAGTCCTCATATTTGCCATGGAGGTAAAAATGTTTTTGTTTGTTTTGTATCTTGACAAATATGGGTTTGGCAACCATCAAGCTATTCTTATTGTAATAATTATGGTACTTTCTTCGGGCTGAAGTTTTGTATTCAGTTTCCAGTGAAAGAAACTCTCTGGAGGATCATTTGTGCATATTAAAGTTTGCCAAAATTGTCAGTCACTACCACAAAAAAATTTGTTTATTTCTTGGGGTTGACTGACTTTTTAGGGATAAAATTGTTATCTGTGGATATATGATTCGTAATCACTGCCTGTAGGGGTACTGGGAAGAGGGTTGAGTCAGGGGTCGTTACAAACCCGTGAGACTTCAGTGAGGTCATGGCACTATTATGTTAAGGTGACAAAGCCAGGACAATTACCTCATAACCTGACAGAGGGCATCCTCTGTTAGTTTCATTCTACATATATTCTATCACATCTAATTAAGTTTTTGTGGTTAGTTTCTGCTTTTACCTTGTTTGGGCTCTATTCATGTCAGGAACATGAAGTTTGCTTGTGTCTGGGCTCTGGTAAAGTATTCAATCGTTTGGTGAAAATTTAAATGTAGACAGTCATGCCGTTTTATCGAGTTCTTGACAGTTTTAGTGTAGAATAATTTAAACCTGCTCGGCCCCCCTTCCACTAAAAACAAGAGGAAAAATAAGATAAACACACTAGGACCCACAAACAACTTTATAATAGTTATTATTTTGAATGACAGTCAACATTGAAGGCAGTTATTTAAAATTAACATATAAACAACAACCATAAATGGATAACCAAATAGCAGAATAGATGTAAATTTAAACCCCCACCCACCCACCCACCCACCCACAAATATAGATGAAGAAGAAGAAGAAAAACACACACACAAGCAACCACACATATAAACATAATTGTTATTATTATGACAGTCAACACTGAAGGCAGTTAGTTATTTAAAACATAAATGGAAAACCAAATTTATAGCTTGTAGCATAATTGCAACTTCATGTCATGTGTACTGCAATTAAAAGTGTTGGCTTACTTTGGATTAGCCAGGTCGTGAAAAAAAAGGAAAAAAACCTGCAGGGTTCTGTTTAAGTTCAATAAATATATTGCTAGACTTGCGTCAGCTGTACAAAGAACAGGCGTAGATATTATATAATAAAACTTCTCGAAATGTCAAGTTGTGGAATAGGTTTCCTGAGATAATGCAATCGTGAATTCTGATCGTTTTGCTCGAAGGGATTTTAGAGAAGTGTGGTTCAGTTTGGCTAAATTTTATTGATGGTATAGTTATATCTTGAATTTAAATTTCATTTTTTATTTTCTTTCTTTCTTTTCTTTTTCCTATAGTCCCTGGAAAATTGTTTGACGTAGAGGAACTCTTTCTAGAAGATGCATTGAGGTGGTGAGTGAGATACTTTTCATCTTGCATTAGTGATGTTTGGTATTTTGTACAAGTATTTGCTGTATGTACTGGAAATAATTTTATTTCTCTTTTCTCTTTCTCCTCTGTTTTAATACTTTTTACCTTGTTCCATCTGGTCCATCAGATGGGGATGTTAAATAGTTGTACCAATAGCACCAATGTACAGTCACAAAGATACGGTGCGAATTTGCGAGGAAACGTATACAGAAAGATCTATAGCAATTCGATTTATTGGAGCGTCAAAATTTCCTTTGCAGGATTTCATAATAAACAACATTCATAAACTTTCAACATTGCAATGCTGCAAATGTAAACAATGTTTTTTTTTTTCTTCTAGAACCTTGATGTTTTATTTTGAAACAAGTTTTAGCCGAAGAGTTTATAAAAACAAAAATAACCTGTCTTTAAAGTCTGGCGGTGTGGAAGAGGCAATTTTCAAAATACCAGGATTATCCCTATGTGGTCTTTAAAAGGTCTCTTTTAATTTCAAAACATTAAAGGTTTCAAACTCCACTCTAACTTCAAACTTGTATACCCCATATAAATTGAAGTAATTGTAATCGGCGTTAAGGGATTTATAGGCCCTCAATCCAGATAGCCAAGGCCCACCCCTTCCTGTCTTCATGGGTAGTTGCCATGGCTACTTAGAAGTACAGATTTATTACATTTATCTTACTATCGTTTTTACTATTTCCCCGAGAAAAAGAGATTAAAATAACTGATCAGAGGTTTCCTCCCCAAGGAGCATGTAGCAATGCAGAAACAGTAGCGAATCTAAAGTGCTATCACAGCATTTGATGGAAATCAGTAGGGAAGGGTTTCATATCACCAAAATCTATAACAACAATGGGAAGAGATTTTTCAAAACAACTGTGACCATTTCCAATGGTAACTTCCCGTCTCTGAGCGAAATACAAAAACTAAACGAATTGCTCCCAGTCTTGATTGGCCTGCCGGTATGCGATATTCTAATCAGCGTTGTCGACCGTGGGTGAACTGCTCGGTAAATATGTAAAAAATAGTTTATTACACAGAGGTGAACATCAATCATGAAGAAATGATCCGGTCAGGTTACAGGTTTGTTACTGATATATTCCTGTGTAAAAAGTAAGTTAGCCTGACATTTCGATCCTAGCAGGATCTTCTTCAAAGGCTTAATGACAAGTAACAGTAACAGAAGGGACAAAAACTCGCACAGAATACAGACAGGTTAATGAGCATGGTGAACACAATGAGATAGATGTAAGGGGATTAGTAGACAAGGGATGGAGAGTAGAAACATGTTTTTGTCCCTTCTGTTACTGTTACTTGTCATTTAGCCTTTGAAGAATATCCTGCTAGGATCGAAACGTCATGCCAACTTACTTTTACACATTCTCTTACACAGGCTCTCTAGTGGATAAGCAGTTTGCTAACAGTTTTATTTTATTTTGATATATCCCTGGTATGATTTGCTGGAAAAGTATGATGTCTTGCATGAATTTGGTGGAATTTTTTAAGCTGGGCAAAGGTGTGGCAAGTGTGTTATCATGTCATAAGGTAACTTTTGTGGGCCATGCTGATAAGTTGCGCCCAGTCCATGGACCTCATCACGTATAGATGTTCCTATTCTCCCATAATAAAGATAGAAGTATCACATTATATGGGAATTATCTATGGTTTTCCCATCTGAAAATGATTGTCTAAATTGAAAAGATTCCAAATTTGAGTTAAAATGTTGAATTGGAAGCCACCCCACATGAAAGTTGTAATCCAAAAGCCCTTGCCGGCTTCTCCCACAATCATGGTCGCTTAAGCGTTGTAAAAACCCTGATTATTATAATTATTATGATTATTACTACAAGTCCTACTAACCCATCATCTGTCTTTTATCTTTGGTATCACAATATGCAAAAACTGTCCAAAGTATACATAATTTTTATATTTTCTTTTTTAGCCATTCAGTGAAATTCATTGTTTCATTTGATGTAATGGTTGGACGAAAGCATTGTTCTGATACATTCGACATTAATTGGATTTTGAAGATCTTTTCATGGGCCTTAGAAATCCGGCCTGCAGACCGCACACGGCTCCAGGGCTTGCGCCTGGCCTATATTTAACTATTAAATGTTTTTTAACCATCATAAATATTTGAATGTTGAAAGAGTACTTGAAAGTTTTTCTTTGCCTTGATTTTCTATTACAGCACTGGTTATACTACCAAGCTGATGGACCAGTACAAGAAAGACAAAGCTAAGAGTAAGTATGTCTCAGTATTGTTTATTCTCAACAGCTCAGTACAATAACATTATTTGTTCTGACAACAGACCACATTGTGTTGTGTAAATAATGTGATTAATTGCATTGGAAAACTACAGACTTGGATTATGTTACATTAAAAATTGACTAATTTTCTCTAGAATCTCTACATCTGAAGAGTTTGAGATGAAAGTTTGGGATTTCACCGCCTCTTCATCTGTTTCACTGATCTCTGGGAAAGGCTGTAGTTCAGTAGTTAACCTAGATTTACATATTCCATAACGTTGTGCTATGTATGTGCTACATATGTCAGTGTTCTAACAAACTGTATTTAACTGTTCCTAAACCACGCTTGAAGACCTATGGTTACAGAAGCTTTGAATACTCTGGCTCTTATCTCTGGAACAAGTTACCAGATCACATTCGAACATGCTCTAAACTTTCTACATTCAAAAGTCTACATAAGACCCATCTTTTCACTTGTTCTTTTGTAAATTAATCTGCTTTCTTTGTAAAGTGCCTTGAGCAGTGACATTTGTCTACTGATTTGGCGCTAGTAAAGTCTCATTTATCATTATGATTATTATTACTAATATGTCATTGAAACGTCTGTTATTCCAATAAAGAACTCGCAGTACTGATTTAATTGCCTGTTTAGCCTTCAAATTCTTAGTCTTATCCAAAATTGATAAAATTTCCTTAGTCTTAAAAAATGGACTAAGGAGTTTAATACTATAGCGATTCCCTTTTTTCTTTTGTTTTTAAATTCCAAATTGTTTGTGTTCTCAAGAAGTTTTCTCCAGTACATGTTTTTATTTCCTTCTTTATCGCATAATAAACGCCTATTAACTTCTGAATATTCATATCATCACAGACATATTTTTGAAAGGGATTTTGTTATTTGTTTTCCTGTCTTCTATCATCACAAACTTAAGGAAGCAATAAAAACAATAATATGTAAAGAGACTCACATCTGCAATTGACTGAGTTCTCGAGGCAGGCTAAAATCTAAACAAAATTGGTCCTAGGGATGAGTAATCTCCCGATAGCAATGATTGTTTATACCCCAAAAGTCTGGTGACATTAGAAACAGGTTGATATTTTATTCTGAAAAAGCTCTCCCATTTATACTAGCCTGGTTATATAGTAAGGTTATTTAAAATAAATAAAGTAAATACAAACTTCAACTTTGCATAGTTCTTTGGAGAGATTCTCCAGTTTTTATTTACTGATAACATCTCGCATGGCTTTTGTTCAAGCAGATCACTATCAACCATCACCTCGAGCTATTTTGCTCAGTCATCAAAAACGTTAACATATCTCAATAAAATCTATAATCTGACAACATAGATGGCAGCTTACAAAGCCCAGGGATGAAATTTCTGTACTGTGACTAGGATGTGGTTTTGTGATAATTTATGGCCTTTTCTTCTTGCACATGGGGTGATTTTCAGCCAGATTTGAAACAGATTTGAAAACTGAACAAACAACACAAACAAAGTTTGTTACTTGGCCGTTTTGAATCGTAATTTGCCCACGAGGGATTTTATCGTGCCACTATAGCAAGAAATTGACAGATTATTCTGTAGAAGAAATTCATCCCAGACAACCTGTCAAAATGCAGATTTAATTCTTAGAAGAAGCAGGGAATGACTTAATCATCACTCATGTCTTCTTCTGTCATGGCAACCCTTCCATGTTTGTGAGAAATGAAAGAAAACTTAAAGGATACAATTAAGGCAGCTCTCAATTACCTGTTGAGCACTCTGGTATGAAATGCTAGTTTATGTAAATGTATAAAACTCCCCTGGTGTTAAGATCCTAGAAGGATCTTCTTTAAGAATCAAACTGACATGTAAGTATAGAAGAAGAAAAAGTATGTATGCAACAGATCATCAGCTAGAACAGCTTATTGTATATATTGTATGTATTTTAGATCCTCCTGCAAGCAGGAACTCGCGAAGAAGCCATCATTGGCTTATCAAAGCCGCAAGCTGACCAAAGTTAGTCTCTTAGATTCATATTTTAACGTCCATGATAATGAATTGTCAATTGTCAACAACCCTGTAACTGGGCGACATACTTTAATCTTGGAGTGACTTTTTGGTTCAGTGACAAAAGAATATAAGCAAATGGGAAAGAGAAACAAAATAACCAACTTTAGACTGAAAATGAACTCACAAAGTAGGAAGATCAAGAAGGGAAGGATTCGTTAACTCTCGCGCTTAATTGTGAATATGAGAGAGAGCCACACAAGTATTTAAGACAAAAAATTGAGACAAGTGCAATCGAGGATTACTCATTGTTTATTGCATCGAAAGAGAAAATCTTTCTGCTCCAAACTGTTGTTTTAAGCTTTTTAATCTCAGGCTTCTTTTTAGTCTCACTGGCTTAAAATTCCTTGCCCCATGTACAACAGATCGAAGTACGCATAATAATACATCATCTTTATGAAGATAAGCAAGAGAAGAATAGCCAAATGATAGGAAGAAAATCAGTACGGAGGAAAGTTACGAATAGATTACAATTAAACATAACAAAATATCCAATTGAGAATCAATTAGTATTTTCTAAATGTGCTAAATCTCTGTCATTAGGTATCAATCCTAATCATGAAAATGTTTAATATGGTGCAGTTGCATTTCAAAGGTAGGAGCAGGGCGGGCAGGGGGGGGGGTGTGGGGAAGCAAATTCTTAAATTGCCCGATTGATTTCGGTAGGGGCTGAATTTATATGGAATGGCCGGAGGAGAATGATGTAGCTTCTACCTTAAATGGTCACATTGAAGGATAATTTACATAATTCTTGCCGAGTCTGAAGGAAAAAAAAGGCCAGCCCCAGAGTGAGGAATACAAACGTGAGCAGAATATTGACTTTTGAGGGTATAAGGTTGATACTTAAAAGGAAAAGAGTAATTACTTCCAGAAATTCCCAGACACAAGATACTGTAAAGTGAGGAGGCTCTGTCTGGAATGATTATCTGCTGTATATCCAACAATCTGGTTTGTGCATGTTTTTTAGAAAGAAAAAGATGACCTCTTTTTCTTGACCTTGTTTTCTTTAATATTCCTAAATTTGAGTTGATTAATTGCAGTCATGTGTGTATATTGATATGCATAAGGTCTCGGCCGAGTGGTAAGGGCTGTGGGTCGCTACTTTAGAGAAGTTTTGATCAGATTGCTAGTAACGAACATGAAACTTGATAGTTTTACAGTAATTTTTCAAAATTGTTGGAGTTTTGTGGAAAGGTTGCAGATTATAGTCTGGAAGTGTGTCAGATGGATTCACTCTTCTTTGTTGTAGGAACCTCTCTCTGGAGGCCGTGTTGCCATTTGAGTTTTATAATCATACAGAGAGCCCGGGTATATAGATATGACACGATGAAATGTTATCTGCGATGCAATTATTCTCCTTCCCCGAAAATGAACGTTAAAAGGTGTGATTTCCTCATGCGAGAAAATCAGAGGAGAGTTGCAAATCATTGATGCATTTACCAAAGATGGTTACGTATTTATAAAAATTCACCTCACACTGGACACTGGCAAAAAGTATCGAGAAAATGATGAAAGCTCTGAATACAGGCACGTCAGGAGAAATTTCAATTTTGATTGACAGTTTTTGGGTAGAAAACTTGCGTATGCTTAATTAAAACAACGTGCAATGGGATGAAAAGAAAATGCACTGAAATGTATAAAACACTGTTATCAAAAACACTAAAAAGAAAGTAACCATAAAACAAAAGATATCAGTAGCAATTGAAATGGGTGAATGACAATAAGAAATGTGGAACTTATGACAATGCAATGTTCTAGCAATGTTAACTTATATGTACATACGGAATAGGATGTAGATTTAATATTCATTATTTACATTAGAAACTTAACTTTTCGTGGAGCTTTTTTTATTTTTTTTTATTTATTTATTTATTTATATATTAATTTTTTTAAAAATATTTTTTATAAAGTTGTTGATGTGTACTCTCAAATACAATAGAAAGGAAAATATATAATATGACAGACTCTATCCAGACAGAATACATACAGCTGTACAACGAAGGAAATCTATTTTGTGAATTACTTCATGTGACATTAATCATTAATTAATTTTGTTGGTTACTAAAACTGTACAAAATGAACTTCAGTCATTTTTCAGAATTAGTTGTCAATTCTGAAAAAAAAATGAGGGAAAAAGACAGCCATGATTTAATCAGCAATTTGTAATAATATACCTCGAGTAGAAATATGAGATTTTAACAACTAATAATGAGATAATTGAAGTTAAACAAAGAAGTACATTTGTCATAAATGAAAATCAAAATAGGATATTAATCAATTCTCTAAACATGAGTGAAAGGGATACTCATTATTTTCTTTGTATACATATGTATGCCTTGATACATGCTAGATTTGAAACAGATAGGACACTAGCTAGAATATGACATTTTTGAAGAATGCATTTAGGAACGTATTGCATTTATAAATGTTTAAAAAGAAAAATTACTTATCGCAAGAACTTCAGTAGATCCTAACAAAAACTGTGAATTATTCATTTCTGTCTAGCAATGAAGGACAGATGGTGGGAATATTGAAGTGGTAATAAATAGTGCTACATTTGGAACCAGTTATCGAGGTACATAATATGGGAGAACTTAAAAATTAAATTAAAGTATTCCCTAAGGAGCTTTACTTTAGTAAGGAGAATACAATTCAAACATAATACTCCTCAAGATCAGGCAATTGAGTAATATGTGTGCTGACCTGGGAAAATCACACAAAGAACATCTGTTCTTGATTTGTTTATTTGACAGTATATAAAGAGGGCCTGATTTTTGTTCTGACGGAGAGGGAGCTTTTTCCAAGGCAGACTGAAATTACAGTCACAAGAATCGAAGTGACACAAAGAGAAAGACAGAGTATTTTACGGCACAAGTATGAATACAAACTGGAAGATTAGAGGGACGTTGGACATTGAGATGAACGATAAACCATTTGTTCCACAGACATAAGGAGAAAAACTGAGGGGAAATGTAAGAAATCAAAACTACAGCATGAATTATTTTCCGAAGGGAATGAGGGCGGTATTAAAAAACTTAGCATCCGGATGTGTGACCTGATTAAATTCGCCAGATGATAGTGCAAGGGTCCTACCAATACTGCGTAAGATTTATCACACGATTCTACTTGTAATGGGTAAGGTTGGCATCCAAATACATTTTTGAGGTGTCGAAGGGAGAACTTTATTTCAGGATTACTTAAGAACTATGTGTTTGCCTTATATGTCTTCTGCCTTGCAAGCAGCTATTTTTGTTATAGATATCTCTCCATATTTGTTTTATTAAAAAAAGTCAACTTAAGTGACCCCTATTAAATAATGGTACTAACCAAAGCTTCAGGTACATGGACTGTTGTCCCCTTTTGGGGAAACCAAACAGATTTAGAATTGTCATTGTGATGACAAATGAGAAAATTAAGGTTTTTGTGTTTCTTTATAATTGTGGGAATCAGTTATCCTTAGAAAATGAAAGCGAAGCTTAACAGATATTTGCATATAGATGAAGCCTTTAATATTCAGAATACATCGACAGCTAAGGCCCAAAAAAAAATTCCAAGAAATCGTGTTAATTTAAAGGTATATTGAAGAACATGTACCTTGCATATATGTCCTCCCATACTGGGATTCATTTCTTGGAGTTATGAGAGGTTTATCCTGCAAAAATAAGACACCTTGACGCCTCATTCTGCATTTCCATAATACAAACAAACTAACTTAACACAATCATCCGACGGCTTAAAATCATCTTTAATATTCCGCTCTGATATAATCGCTAGAATAATTTCATCGAGCCGCTTTTATTATTCCCCAAATATCGGCCCCATCGTGAAGATTGAACACATGGAAGGTCAGTATAAAATCAACAATCCGTACGCCATGTCTGTATGCAAATAAACCAACCAGTCACCTCTTATAATATCACTGAGATGCATGCTTTTTATTCTTCATACTCATCTATATTGTATTTTATTCTGCAGTTTTACTACATATTATGTGTCATATATTTTTTTACTGTTACATAGCATTTTAGAGCACTTTTGTGGATTTTACGCTTTATGAAATAAATTATTGTTATTATTATATGTGCAAGTACATGCTCTCACTACTGATAAAAGGATTTAAATTTATGCACAAAAATTTACTTTGATATAAGTTAGACTGTTGAGCAACACTGCATTCAGTCTTGATTATATTTCTTTTTACCAGTTTCATTCTTTGAAAAATTAAGCAACTGTAGATTGAGGCTCACCTTTCAAAGTGACTGGTCTACGTAGTCTAAACTACAGACCGTTAGGTCAATACCTCAAGTGTTACACAAAAAAACATGAGACTTTTATGGAAGCTGAATTGAGAGTAAATAAATTTACAAAGTTGACAATTAAGGATAAATGGTCTTGAATAACTGCTCAGTTGTTCATATTGACCGAAAAGAACTTGGTTTTTGTGTGATTTTTTAGAATGATTAAAACAATGAGTAATTCACTTTTATATTAAGGTTTGCACTCTGATAGCATCATCAAGTTAGCCTTAAACTTGTTTTTCCAGAGATTCAGCATATAATAAGCTGAATATCTTTAAAAAAAATTTTTTTTTTAAATACCAGCACTCAAAGTTTTCTTTTTTCTTGAACTATAATCTTGTCAAGACTGTAACCCTACACAGACTTATGGGTGCAACTTATTTGACAATTATTGTGCTGGAGAATCAAGACAATTAAACACCATGGTTTCAGATGTGAGCCTTTCTATGCATTGTAGGTAAAGTCCTGTGAACAGTATGTCCACCAATGCAGGGAAAAAACGAATTGACTTTCCTGTAAGTGTGACATTGCAGCTGGATATCCCCTTCAGAATTACAACTTATTTTTGATCATTTTACTTAACTATATCGCATAAGTTAACTTTACCAAGAAGCACAGAAAGCTAGATCATTTGGCATTGAATACTTTTCTCAAGATGCTTGTAGAGTTTTACATTTCACTAATATATACAAAACAAAAAAATGTGGCAGGTTTCAAGGCGGGTGAATTGAAGAATTAGATTGTAGTTAACATTGGAGAACAACTTTGTGGAGAATTTGTGCATGTTTAGTATTGAATTGAAAATATAACACTGCATTTGGGGGTATTACATGAAGTAGGGAACATTTTCAGTTAGCAAAATTTAGTCTCGGACACTTTTAAAAAGCAAGACAAGGTTTAAATGTCAGGATACTTGTGTGGTACGTACGTACTTACGTTTGTTTTGAGTGAAATGCACTTTCTTAATGTCACTGGGATAGTCTCTTAAGTGAGAGAGTCACTTCAAGGTGCCAGTGGTTTGAAATATATCACAGTGGATCTGCCTAAATGTTGAGGTATGCTAGTTGTGAGAGAGTATATATATATATATGTATTAAAGTAAAAAAGGTACTACCCAGCAAGGATACTGCACTGACCATGCACTTCTTGCCTTAATTCTCACCTGGCAGTTACAGTACTGTACTATTAATACACTGTTTGCATATAATTGAATTACTATATATGGAAATGTCAACAGGGAAACTATTTTGAGTTAAACTTGATCACTTTTTGAAGTCGCAAGTCCTAGATGCATCATCAAATCACGTAAAGGCTACTTTATAGGATGATTTCGTTTGGATGTCATTCTACTGTATGACTAATTCGATGCCTCAGAACAATCAAAAGTTTGTTTACTCAAAGAAAACGTGCGAAATCATAAAACGTCTGATACGTAGCTCTGACTTTAATGGATACTGTTGTTTGTGTCAGTAAAGTTTCGAGAGTAGTTTTAACAAACGACAACAGATATAGAAGGTTGGGTTTACATTACACATTTAACGATGTGTGGGTTGAACTTTCACGCTCTTTCACAAGTGTAAAAGGAGCCATAGGATGTGGCACTGATCTATTAACTTCACAAAAGGACAAAGTTGTTGATAATTAAATTCAATCGGCAATAAGACTGCAAGAGTTGATGCCAACTGGTACAAACTTGTCCTTCCTAAATTTGTCAAATGTATTGTTTACATAATTGCCAGTTCTGACAGCCCAAATTTAATAATGAATAGCTAATGAAGAGTAACTTTAAAGGGGTTATCCAAACTATTTGGCAACTGCTGCTTTCCCAATTAGACGATATTGAAAGTATTTGTAATATGAATCCACAACCGACCTTGGCTGTCTGCGTTTAGCTTTACTGGCTTTCATAAACCCCACCAGTAAATGACGTCAGAACTAATGTATACTCTAGTCTTCAAACTGCCTCTAGCGGAAGAATCTACAAGTTCTTTTAAAAAGAAACAAATCTTAAAACTTATTATAGTCCTTTTATACAAAGATCAATATAGGATCTCATAAATATATACAAAGAATCAAGATCGACTAAGTGCATATTTCTCGATCACCAAATTGTGGGCGTTTTTAGCTTGTTGTGGAGCTGGTACGTACAACAATGGATGTTGTTGAATTTTCTGTAGATGTGTGTTCTTAATGGTGGTCTACAGTATAGAGAATGTGTAGTGGACCGTCACTCCATGTTTTTCAAGGTTACTTTACCCTGCCCCGGCCCTCCTGCAAATTTAGCATATCACTTTGATACACAACACAAAGTATTAACAGGGGAAAACACTGCATGTCGAAACGTTAAGACAATAGAGAAGCTTGTTGTGTTAAAACTTTAGGAAGTTAATTATACAATTAGATACTAAATGAATTCTTATACTTCTTTAATTTGATATTCAAGTTTCATTTCAATTTAACCCAAAAAAAAGTATATTTTTTAAATTACAATTTGATTCTTGGATGTATAGTAATAGTATGAAAAATTAATTATATGTTATCTCGAGAAGAGATTTATTAGAATCCTTAAATTACTACTGCTAGATTTTTTGAAGGTTGGTTATATATCTTATTGTCACTGCTCTTCTTATTTTCATAATTTTTAGCTATATATATAGCTTTGGTATAAAAGTATTTTATGACAGTTAGATACTGAATAAGTTCTTATACTTTCTTTAATTTGATATTCAAGTTTCATTTCAATTTAACATCAAATGTCCCTGTTTTGGGAAATTTTTTCAAATATTACAATTTGCTTCTTGGATGCATAATTAAACAGTAGGAAAACTTAATATGATATCTGGGGAAGAGATTATTATAATCCATTCAAGTCTTTAATTACTACTGCTAGGTTTTGGCACTATGACACTGCTCTCCTTATTTTCAATATCTATAGCTATAGCTTCGGTAAATCTGTACCTGTAGATCTTTCATTCAAACAGGAAAAACTCACATTTTTGCATTGATCTGTAGACTTTGTATCATTTTTCATTTTTTGAGACTTAATTTAAAGTAATCTGTTTAAGTGTATTTATGAATAATTGTCCATGCCACTTGAAGCAATCTATGCTACTACAATTATCTCTTACTGATCATACTGTAGTTCATATGGTAGTTATATTGCAACATGCAAGTTTCATCCAATATAGAAATTTGTGTCCCACAGATCTATTGATTTTACTTCACACCTCATTTCCCTATAGTCTTGAGTAGGCCTATTTGGTAACCTTTCTAGCACCATCACCATCTCCCTGTGACAATCCCGTACCTACCCCAGAGACCTTCTCATGCTGCCATCCAAATTAGTCATCCGAATATTACTTCTTTTCATTAAAGTGTAGGAAATTCCATCTAGGTAAAATTTCCCTTTCGTACCTGATCATGGATGATTCCTTGTAAGAATTGATCTACTCCATGTTTTACCACCAAAGAGTTTCTCCATGTTCAACTTCGATGAGTATTGTTTTATATTTGCCTTTCAGGGGGATCTGTTTTTTCCCTGGGGATTTCCCCATTAATCGTGCATATGTCTTTGTATGAGTACCAGTTGCACAAAATGGCATCTGGAGTACTCCCCTTCTCCCTCCCAGTGTTAAAGTGTTGGCTTTTTGCTCATACTTTCCTGGCCCTTCTACCCTAATACATTCTAGTTGTTTATTCACGGTTATAGCAAACCTTGTTTCATCTTTTCCAGGGATTGCACCATTTCGGTGGAGTTAGGTGGCAGATTACAATTTCAAGTACCGTGGTATCTTTCCTTTAACAATTAATCGAAGTAGAACCTTACAGTAGATTTGCACAACCCAGAGCAACAACATGAACAGCTGATTCACATTAAACTTTACCTTGTCAAGTATAGCATTTCTATAAGGTGTGAAATCTAATTAGGCCAGAACTGGATTCACTCACTTCCAGGAAAATTGCAATTATGTGGTCTGTGTTATGTTTAATAGTAAAGTGACATAAATACCCCCTAAGTATTTGGCATGTTTTCACGCTTTCCAATTTTCACCCAAAAAAGCCAGAGAGTGAAAATGATATATTTTGCCTTAAAATAGTGTATTAGATGGCTAATTATGGAATATCAGTTTTTTTTTCTTTTTGTGACGGTATATATTTACTGAGTGACAAATAAAATAATCTCTGATTTTCTGGCACATGTCTATACAACAGATGTTTCTACTCTTAAATGCAACTACAGTGATATAATATGGTAAAATGCTCTTTAAGAATATGCATCTCAAAGCCTTACCTAACTTTAATTATCTCTGCACCAGTAGTCGCATATTAAGGCCATGCATTTCAAAGCACTTAACATAATGTAGAGATTTAGTTTGGAAAAAAGGAAAAATGAAATATATAGTAAAGTTTATAAAATGTATGGTCTGTATAATAAAATAGTCAAAATAAAATAAAAAGTATATATAAGTTAATGAAACTATTAAAATGAAAAACATGAACAAGAGGTAAGATAAATTTATTGAAACAAGATCAGTCATTTAAATATGATAAAAAGATGAGTTTCAGTTGAGATTTGAACACAATAACAATTTATAGTTGGTCAAAGAAGAATTACAGTCTGTCGCAGGGTGCACCCTATATCGCCATATAACCTGTACTTAATAGGTTTATAAGTTGTCAGTGTGCAACCCTATGGTTATGTTTTGCTTCCGACCTTCTTCAGTCATATCAGATAATGATTGAACAGGAATTACACCATTTTTGCAGAGATAGTCCCTATTGTTTCATACTGAATTAATCCTAGCTTAGCAGGATTTTGCTCTGCAGCATTTCATTTTGACATGGTGACCTATAAGGTACTTGAATTGATAACATGATGATGCTTTCATTTTCAGAATTAAAACATATTTCATGCATACTTCCGTTGTCTGTGCAAACACCATATTTAAATACAGTAAGATGATTTACAGGTTTCAGAGCTTTGATCAAAGTTAGACAATGTTGAGAACCAAACAGCTGCTTCTGTCATAGGCCTTTTGGAAACGAATTAAAGAACATTTTTGAAGTGTCCATTTATTGATATGAATATGTGCTTGAATTCCTTGACAAGATTGAAAATGAAGTGTCGGTGGTGCATAGCATGTTACTGCGTTCATTTGTACTTTTATGATTAGCTCTAGTGATCAGCAAATGTTTCTGATACCTTATGTAGCACAAGTGGTGTGTTTGTGTGTAAGTACATGAAGTGGCTCTTTGATATCGGTCTGCAGTTAATTTACGGAACCACTACTCAAAATACGACAGCAAATTAAGGTACCCTCACGACAAAGGACTGGTATTTATAGCTTCCAGCCTGATGTCACCCAGACTCATTTAGTAATATATAAAATATATAATACTTTAGATAATATATAAAAATCTATCATTATTAATTTGTAACACATTAGGCGACAATACTCGTGACAGTTAAAATGTGTAAATATTCCAATCATGTCAGACTTCCTTGCACAAGAAATCAGATAAATATATATTTACAGTATCAATGGTTTGACAACATGGAAATTGGTACAAACTAAAGTTGAGTTTTAATTGCCTTTGTTCCCTTCCCTTTTGGGGTTTTCTTCCCTTTTTTTTTTCCTTCCTTCCCCTTGCCCCCCAAAATTAAAGGTTGTTCCTTGATGTTAAATCAAACTGTCGTACAATTATTATTAAAGGCATTCTGGGAATAAGAGATCAAACTATTAACAAATCTCATAAGTCCTACATTTGTACTCTAACCTTTAGAACAAGTTCAACAAGCAGAACTCGAAAAATGGAAGAAGAAGAAAAAGGGAAGTGGGAACCCCCAAGGAGCTGCGTCGTCCCCGTTCGAGATGACAGCACTTCAAGGAGCTTTGAAGTCCCCGGGTTCTTCAAGTCAAGCAAAACAAGGAACTCTCGATGTAAGTGGATATCAGGAGGTGCCGTGAAGGGGTCCTTCTTGTCGTTAAGCATGTATATCCTCCCTCCCTTCGTTTACTACTCGGTATTATTATAGTGTTCATACGTTTTCAGCCATTCATCTGGATTATCCAGTAAAAACTACCTTCTCCAATTTAAGACACAGAATATGTAAACTCACGACTGACATGACCGGGCCCGTGTCCTAAGAATCATAGACCAGTCAAGGTATGATCTCTTAGATTACAATATCCTGTTACAAGTTTTAAATGTATAATTGAGACACACCCCTTCTCCTCCCCCATATCCCCTCTCCTCCACCCACCCCCTAGGTCCATGCACCATTTCTCACTGTGGGTAATAACCGAATTTAAGGAATAGCTAGGAATGAAACCTCTGCTATTTTCTGCTTTTTTTCTGTTTTTTAAGACATCTCTGGATGTTAGTGACATGCCAGATTGGTTGGTGGAGGAAATGGACTCGGCTATATCAGAGGCATGGAAAGTCGGCACTGAAGAGACCTTCCTACAGATGCTCATATTAATCATGAATGAGAATGTCAGTGGTAAGTTATGGATACGGATACTGTAGGGTAAACCCTGCCTGACCCCTAGAATATTATGTATTATTCAATAAAGAGGGGAGAGGAATGGTTCATGATTTGAAAGTATAATATCTTTAATGTGGGGAAAACGATTGTTGGGGGAGGGGGACAATTGGATTTTTGATCTTATCTTTACATAACAGCCAATAGTTGGTAATGCTTCATGAATTTAACTAAATCATTTTTTATTAACATTTTTATGTGTCAACTTAACTTTTTCTTTTTCAAGATTCCAAAATAAATGAAAATAATTATGATTCAATTTTATGAGTGTTTTAATTTTGCGTAGGCATATTGAGGTTATGGAGATTGTCTAGCATAATTAAAAGGCTGAAATTAATTTTGTGTGAAACAAAATCCAAGCAATCATTTTACTATCTGAGATGTACTGTAATTGAGATCAAAACCAGTGCTTAAAGGTAGTCATTATAGGCCCCAAATTATAGCACGCTGTAATTGCTAGATTTTTTAAGAAACACACAAGATGACTGAATGTCCCAGTGAGGACAATTTCTTTGAAGGTTGTAATAAAACATAAAGAATATTCTTGAAATGAGATTATCAATGTACCAAACAAAGGCGTCCTTCTAGAGTTTGTTTCACGTATGAAATTTGAATACTAAGTAAATGAAAAATGAATTTGATTCATTTTGTTCGGCTGGATACTTCTCATAGTCGCACAAAACATGTGTGAAAGCAAATTGCAAAAGTTCAAAAATTTTAACATTTGCTTCACTAAATTGAAGTGACATTTGACTACTGTAACCACTCACAAATTAGTTGCTTTATTTTGGGATTTTACTATGGACTGACATTGGCATATTTATATAACTTTCACTGAAAAAGTTGCTTAGAAACAAAGTTTTATATAAAAAATATGAGAGCATAGAAATTGGTGGGAAAAGAACCAGAAGTTTCACAGCAACTTTGAAAAAAGCAGACATGGCCGGGAAAAGAACTTTAAAGTCAGTAAGCAAAGTTTAAAGTGAAAACGACATTAGAAAAAGCAAAAATGTAAAGCTTGTGACCAGAATTTGATTTTAACAAGTGACCTAGTGTCGCGGGTCGATGAATGTCGGAGGACGCAAATAACGGATTGAGAACAGGAGTTGCCGAGTTTCAGTGGAGTGAGTTTATTCACCGGAATATACAGGTGTATGATACAGGAAAACCCTGAAAATATGAAAATAAAAAATGCTTTCCTTGTAAACATCGGGTTGATACACTAACATAATTTAGCTTACTCAATAGCACATTACACAATATTACTCTATCACAAATCCTGCTTTTTACAAACTGGACCATCCACTCCTAAATTAGGATCGATTTCTATCAACTATTGTTTTTTCTTGAATAAATTGTTATCGTAACGTACATGGGAGGTTTGGCGATATCAACCTGTGTACCGGTGTGTTATTCTAGTGTGCACAAGTCATGTGATCTAGACGACAATTATAGACTTATTCTTTACTGTTGCTTTGATCAAGTGATTGATGCCATGCTTGGAAATGTTTTATACTTAGACACCTTTGACATAAAATCCTTTTCTGATCCTTCTTTTATTGTTAAGTTCACACTTTCAATCTTTTAGTAGTTGCACTGCTTTATATCCTAGATAAATGAAAACTTCGAAATACTTTACAACATTCGTAACAGTGTTTATAGGTCTAAGCTGGTCTTGAACCAAGATGCCTTCATGATGTGAATAACAAAGGGAGTAGTAAAATTGTAGTTTATGGCTTTGTTTTTGTAGAGAACCTAAACCATCACAATATCCATTCGGTACTTTGAAAGAGAAGTCTAAGGGTACTGTAGATTTTTTGTGGTACCTGATAAAAGAGGAAATTTTTTTAATCTTGCGAGGTCAACTTTCCGTCCCTTAAGGTCTTGTGAGGATTCAGAAATGGGGACAAAAAGAAAAAAGAACTACTCACATCACAATTTCACAAGAAATGTAGGGTTCCAAGAATAGGCAATAATATTGTTAGGAAGAACTGCTGACTAAATGTATTTATGTATTTGAGAAGGCAAAAAGTTGAACAAATTCTGTTGTAAAAATAATCACATGGTAATGATACAGATTTTCAAAGGTGTTTAGATATTAAACGTCCACATAAGTATGGATAATGTGAAGAAAAAGCATTATTCAACTGAATTCAAAACTTCAATGGTATTATCACAGTGGCATTATTCCAATGTCATCACACAGTAAGTATAGTTAAGTAATATTGCTATTTTTGCATAATTATTCAATCTGTGCACACAGTAAGTATACTTAAGTGATATTACTATTTTTGCATAATTATTCAATTTCACAGAAGGATAGTGTTGTTAACATTTGAGAATGCAAGGAGAATCAGGAACTTCAATTCCTAAGGGAGCTAATAACTTTAGCTGATCCTGTGACTTCCACATTTCAGAACACATGCCTGTGGACGCTCTTGGGCAATGCAATCTCCTGAGCATTCACACTACAGTATTTATCTTGCAGGGTCTGAAACCAGTGGCGGGGCTAGGGGTATTGGTCAGGGGGGGCGAGAATGGTCTGTAGGGGTGCTTTCGACACTATCTAAGCGGAGCGCCACCACAGGTTGGCGCGGAGCGTACTGAAATTTTTTGAGTAAAGATACTCCCTAGATCGCCGGAAATTATCCTTTCTAGGCCTTTCTAATTTGCAGATAAACGAAGAATAAATAGCCCTTAGAGCATTTTGTCAGAAAATTACACCAACAAAATGTGACAAATGTCAATAGATAGATGAGAGCGCAATAAAAAAGTCAATAATCGCGAATAAGTAAAAAGTGGTAAAAAGCTGAAAAGGGCGCCAGCAGTCCATTTGAGTCCGCCCCCTGACTGTATGGACGCTCCGCCACTGTCTGAAACCTCCCCGAAGAGGAGGTCATAATTGCCAAGGTCCAATCCTGAGTACATGAGCATGCATAACTAAAAAGTTGATCGTCTTGTGGCATCAGATACCCTGTTGCATTTTCTAATATGAACAAGGCTGATGTCATTTGACTTCAGAAAACAATTTTCCTGTCATATTCACGGTTTAGACCACATCATATTTTGTGTGCAGCACCTCTATAATGACGAAAGTGCACAGTATTCGTAACCAATCTAACCTATAATATTTCACTACAGGTGCCACAATCCTTTTTGAGTACAAATTTGATACGGAGATTGCAGTTTCCTTCTATAATATTACACTTTTCGTTTTTCCTTTCTCTTCCCCCATATTTCAGTGAATTTTCAGCATTCCCAAACCAGTGTGACACCTCTAATGGTAGCAGCTGCCAAAGGTAATACCGATACAGTGGAAAAGCTCCTGACATTAGGGGCCAATGTACATCTGAAAGCCGGAGGCGACCAGTAAGTTATTCATTGCATGTCCTTCAACTCTTCCTTGAAGGTGAGATGCCTTTTAGCGATTTTAAAGGTGTCTCGGGTCGATCTGAGCGCTCAATTTCGAGACTGTAATATTGAGTGAAGTACTGAATACCTGTAGCAAGTATAGCCCAAAATAATTTATGAGAAGAGCCTTATTTGCCAAACAGAGGCAGATGAAGAAATTTTTGTGAGATAGTCAGTCAATTTAATTGACAGGATATCCTTACGCAGCACAACTGCACCTTGAACTATAATCTTTAATCCTCTATGAACTCACGTGATAGTCGTTTCATATGGCACACTCTTTTCATTTTGTAATTTATACACATTTCATCTGATTCTGATGTGATGTGTTAATGCAATCTGTACTAGCTCTCTTTAGAACTACTAGTTCTTACCCAATTAAGCTGGTCATTGAAAGTCATTTCCATTTTGTACACATATATATGACACCTTTAGCCATTTTGACATGTACATGTGGTGTTGGAAACACAAGAAATATTATGAGCTTCCATCAAGTTTTTTTCAATATTTTCTTATTGATCAGTCAATACTGCTTAATACGACAGGCTTCCAATTAATCCCCTCAATATTAATTCTTTTCTTTATTTTTTCCAATTTTTTTCCTCCAATTTTCCATTGTTGAGTCAGTCTTGTAAAGTCTTCGAAAACACTTTATCAGATTCTGTTTAGGTTTTACCTTTTTCATCATGGGAAATTCCCTTTTGTTTCCAATTTACCTTTTATGGAATAGGAAGACATTTACACACTTATTATTCTGATCACTTTTCTGCTGATGTGGCCTTAAGCTGTTGACACCATTACATGTAATCAAATAGTATTCAGTTAACAAGCTTTAATGGATGAACTGCTGACATTTTCAACAGAAGAAATGGCAACTTGGGTTTATACTTTGCTGGTTCTAGAATGATGCTTGAAAATAAATCTTTTCAGTTTACTGGCTCAAAGCAGAATTTAATAGAGCTGTAAAGTGAATAGAAATAAGGGCAAGGTTGTGAGAAATATATAGGAACAGTAGGAACAGCTTGTACCTGTTTTTTGTTATGTTTTTTAATTTGTTCTTGTAGTGGTCATGAAAATTCCATCAACAGTTTTAAATTGCTTTTCTCTGCGGAGTGTTTGCCTGCACATAAATTCTCAGTTAATGGTACATTTGTTGTAGAGTTGGTGAAATTAAACTACTGTGCAAATTACAGGTGCAAGTGGTTAAGTGAGGCCACTATAAAGGGAAAAAAAACTTTCCGATCTATAAAGTCAGTTAATAGAGTTAGCTGCTCCTGGACATGCCATTCATTAGTTAAAACTTGAAAAAAAAAATCAATGATCATAATTTTACGTTCATATAGGGGTTTTTTGGAATTGTTGTTTCTTGGTCCAACATTTTAGTTCTGATATGTTTTTGAATATTGCTAAAAATATAGCTAAAATGAGTTTGGTCTTTTGACAGGACTGCTCTGGACCTTGCAAAGCATTCTGGGAATAATGACTTGGTTTCATATCTCCAAGCTTACATGTAAGTATATCTTATGTTTGATTGTAATTCCCTTTATTCATAATTTTATTCTTTTATTGATAATTTCCTATTCAGTTTTCCCGTTATATATTTACCTATGTTTCTATGTTGCTCATTTGTTTCTATACTTATGTCAAACTTTGACTACCTTTGTCAATACACATTTTGAAATTTTCACATGATTGACTATCCCTTCAGTCTAAATAAGAGAGTGTGTAGCTTATACAGTGACAATAGCTGTTCCTAATATGTGAGGTACTGTAACGTAAACCATTTATTCACATGTACATACTTTTGTGTCCCACAAACTGAATAGTATGCTGACAAAGTTTCAAAGATCTTTTTTCTAAGTTTACAGTATCTTTCTTGGTCGTGAGTAAGGAATTTGATTGCAAGGTTCTATTAATTCATTAACAATCATCTCCTTTGTTTTGGTGTTACATTGTTAAAGACATGAACCGGATACTGATATGAAATATTTTCAAAGTGTTTCTCCAATATTAATCATACATACGTAGTCAATAAGTGTCGTAACTCAAATCTGTTGTGCTAAGAAGATAATATGCATGACAGTCTATTGTATTTTTTTTTTGGGGGGGGGGG
>KN887126.1:4737-18209 GCA_000934455.1 Apostichopus parvimensis
TAAAGGCAGTGAGCGAATGAGCCACTCGCCAAAATGTCGAGCGTAATGCATTTTTTGCTCGCCAGTCGCAAAATTCTACTCGCCATTGGTGAGTTGGCGACCGAATTTGTAGAGGCCAGGTAGGTAGGTAGGTAGTGATCATAAAAACACAAAGGAAATTGGGAAAAACAAGAGCTCAAAAGTCAAAATGAGTACAAAACTATAACAGATACAAAAATATAAATGGATACCAGGATGACAATGCTGCTAAGACATTAACACACAGTGTTGGAAATACGTCAGAAACCCTAAAATTGGTATAACAGATAAATAAAATCAAAATTACGAAAGATTGCACAATAAATGGGAAAAACAGCAAGCTAAGGATGTATGGTAACAATCAACGAGTATGGTGCGTGTTGTATAACCTCACAGCAGAAGGATAGTAACTATCAATAAATCTCTTGGAACCCTTGAATGTAAGCAGTTTTTTCCCAGAAGGTAAGAACTTGAAATAACTGTGTACTGGATGGACATCATCCTTTAGGTAGCTTATAAAACAAGGTTTCCACAATTAGGAGTCTGGTGACTGTGACTCCAAATGACCTTCTACCTCCATAAAAAACAATACTCTTCTTGTACTGATAGTGTCACACCATACCAAATATAAGATTGGTCCAAGCTTAACTCCTTGAGATATCTTGTTTACAAGGTTTTTGCAAATGAAATTTGACCTCCAAAAGTCAATAGGCTCATTCTACTAAATGTGGTTCTCTTTAATACACACAAAGTATGAGATTGGTCTAAGTTTCCCTTCTCCAGATATCGTTTTTACAAGGGTCTTACAAGTTGAACCCTGGTGACCCCAAATGACCTTTTACCTTCTCTATAAACAATAGGCTTCTTCTATAAAGTGGTTCACCTACTCACAAAATAAGAGATTGGTCAAAGCTTCCCTCCTTGAGATATCGTGTTTACAAGCGAGGCATCACACACACACACTCTCATCCGCCAGCATGACTGCATAGGTTGCGATTGTCATCGAAACCAAAAATTATGGTTTCGCCTCCATCCCCTCCATTAATATTCATGAGATGGGAACCAAAACACAAAATGGCACATCAACTCATCATAGGGCATATATCTAACAAGTGTGATCTTGATTCAAGTTGTGTTAGTTGAGATAGTGTGTTTACATGCTGTTTTCAATGACTTCCCATTCATCCTCACCCACTTATGAATAGTAACGCAGTAAATGAATAGTAACGCAGTAAAATTTGTTGTTGCAAAGAACGGACATATGGTTGCAGAGATATTGACATTTAAAACTAGAAAACTAAACGTTTAGTGTTGAGATGCCTAAAACATATTGATAGTGGTGTTAGCCATACATGTTAATATTCATGAACTTGTGCAGACCAAAACCAGAATGGAAACATTTCATGGTTCATTTCTTCTGCTCATTGATTTGATTAACAGGGAACACTCCCAAGTATGTAATGATGAAGCAAGATCAATAACTGCCTTGTGAACTTATTAATCATACTTGTAACCTAAATAATGCAAAGCCACACATCATACACACGTTATCAATTTCAACACACATCGCCATGTGTAGGCTACCTACCAATAACACACTCACGATTGATGAAACTGTGACTTATGATTGTCTAGTTATTGCAATTTGATGAGATTGACATTTGACCCTGTGACCTCATTAATATTCATTATATGAGCACCAAATCAATAGGGTTTATCTAATCATAATGGACCACCCACCCACCAAGTATGTTATTAATCAATCATTCCCTTGTCTAGTTACTGTACACACAAACATCTGTTACAAAAATAACGCTCAGACCTACCTCCTCATTAATATGCATGATATCAATTGCAAGACACATCAGCATGTATATATGGTCTACCAATATGTCCATATTAAGTTTGAAGAAAATCCAACTTGTGGTGGCCAAGTTATTGCAATTTGCAAATTTTATGTTTGACCATGTGACCTCATTAATATTCATGATATGAGCACCAAATCAAGGGTTTATCACCTCATTATGGACCACCCACCCACCAAGTATGGCATTGATCAATCATTCCCTTGTTGAGTTATCGTGCATATAAACTAAAGTGTCACACACAGAGACACACATGCTGACCTGACTACAAAGGTTCCTCTTCAGCAAGGAACCAATGAAGAGGATTATCTATTTACTAATGCAGCAACATATAAAGAAAGGTATTAGGAATCGGTAATGATTTTACAGTATAGAATTTTTCTTCCAATTCCAAATGCAAAATCCCTTTAAGATTTGTTCTAATAGACTGACAACACTACATGAGGTTGCTTAAATGCACTGGGAAATATTTTGACAATGTACAAGTCATCTGGTATAAATCACAAAACAAATTGCCAATTTGAGACCAATTGAGATAACCTATTGACTCCCTGAGCCAATTTTCCACCATTTGAGATAACCTGTTGACCCATTGAAGCACAGAGGATGAAACCAGATGACAGCCACTTGAGAGCGCTTAAAGCAGTACTACATATCAACTTTCCTTGAACTTTCCTGTATCACTGTATGTTCTGTTAAATACTTATAGAGCACATTCACAAAAATTAACTGAACTGAATTTGACCAAACTATGTTCACCATGTTTACCATGGGAGAATTGACAGATTTATTGTAGCTTTAACTTTGGAGTTACAATATTTAAAAGGTTTTCTGACTTTGATGCCTGTTGACCTCTTTTGGCCTCTACTTATTTCAATCAGGGGGCATATATCTACCAAGTATGACAATTACTCAACTTGTGGTTGATGAAGATATATCAGTTTACAAGCTGTTTTTCACTACTTCCCATTAAGCCCAACAACTCATGAATATTTATGAGGTCAAAGTTGTTGGTTCAAAGAGTATATACTCACTATGTAGTTACATCACCATAAAAAGTATGAACTAAATCGGACATACTGTTGTAGAGATATTGACATTTTAAGAATTTTATGTTAAGCCAGGACCACTCATTAATATGCATAAGATGGGAACCACAAACAGTAGGAAACATCTACAATCATGGGGCATCTACCCACCAAGCATGACATTGACCCAACTTGTACCACTCATTAATATGCATAAGATGGGAACCACAAACAGTAGGAAACATCTACAATCATGGGGCATCTACCTACCAAGCATGACATTGACCCAACTTGTGCCTCTTGAGATATGTTTACAAGATTGACGTCACATACAAACACACACACACGCCAGCATATCTTAAACCAAAATAGGGATAATGGAGATCATACCTGAGCAAAGACTGATAATATTCCAACAAAGGCAATGTAAGCAGGGACCTCTGGAGTACTGAAATTACCAACCTGAAAGGCAAGAAATACCCATAAAAGGTAAATTATTGAACAACTTGATAGGAGCAAAGACTAGAACTCCCACCATGCTATCAAATTCAGTTAATCTTTGGTACAAAAAACAGGAGAGAGTAGGATTCCTCTTGTATTTTAGAGCATTACCTAACAGCATCTTTCTTCCATTATGCTGTGATATAATGTGCTCAACTGGGAGACTGCTTGAATGCAATTATTCATTTTAAGTAAGTGGAAGTTTAAAGTAATAACCAATCATGGCTACACATTGCACCATGTGTTCAGTGAGGATGAGATTATCGGACACAATCACTGATCACAACACTCATTAAGAATGAAATTTACAAGTACTTAATCTACAGTGAAGATTAACATCTTCCCACAAAGACTACTAATTGAAATGAGGCCAAAGAGGCCATCTACATTTTTATTGAAACAAAAGAAATTTAAATACATACCATTTTTAAGTACAAAAACATGCAAGAATACTGTCCTGCTTCTGGTAAGTATGACAAAAAGACTGCAACACATAGCATCAGGACTGTGTAGTCTTGACCAACTTTTCTTAACGTCTACAAAAGGGAAGACAAACATGGCAGCTGTTTCATCATTAAGATGATAGACTTACATGTGTTATGACATTAGAGGAAATATTACATCAGCAACCACTAAGAATGTAAACTAGTAAAATCAAGGAACTGTCAAAAATCATTTTGGGTCAAAAGAAGTGAAAAATATACTCTGAAAGAACCAGAAATCCAGTTAGCTTTGTGATAACTTGCCATACAATTTCCTCAAAATTTCAAATAACTATCTGACTAATGTAGAGCAAGCTATGTGATATACAGACACATTTTACCAATTTTGAGCTAGCAATCCCTTTAATAATTGTTGAGAGTTACATGACATTGTTTATTCACTGTGCAATATTTTTGAGAAATTGGCCAATTTTTTTCACCATTTGAGATAACCTGTTCACCCCTTGAGCCAGTTTGTGCCCAATTAAGATTACCTGTTGACCCCCTTGAGACTCAGAGGGGAGGGGGGACTGAAAGGAGGTTTAAGTGCACATTTAAAGCAAGAGTATCAACTCTGAAGCAGATTTAGTTTCATGTTTCGTTGAAGGCCTATAGAGCCCCTTTACAGAACTAAACTGAACTAAATTGACCAAACTATGTTCACCAAAAGAATATTCATAGCACTGGGGAGTTCCCAAATTGTAGTATTAAATTTGCAGTTATCATGTTTAAAAGGTTTTCAGACTTTGATGCCTGTTAACCTCATGTGACCATTGACCTCTACCGCCAATTTCATTTAAATGTTGAATGCAAATGAGCATTGGGATCCACCAATTTCTATAGTTCTTGTACTCAAAAATCTGAATCTACACAGTTTGTATGAAGATCAACAAAGATGTGCTTTTTGAGTTATCCTGTTCACAAAGTTTTTAGACTTTGACCTCTGTTGACCCAAAATGATCATTGAACTTCACAGAAAACAATAGGCTTCTTGTACTCAATAAGACCTATCCACACACCAAGTAGGATGTTAATCCAACCATTAACTGTTTGAGTTACTGTGTTTACAAGCAAGTGTCACATACATAAACACACACACACACACCCCCTCACCATCGCATAGATTGCTTTTGCCTCCGGCAAGGAATCAAACATTGGCTGAGTGATGCCTTTCCCTCAGTTTCTATGATTCATCAATGAGAGTTAAGTCTGTAAAGTATGTTCATGCATAAAAGAATCCTTTACAGACAAAACTGTACAAGGTTGGATTCCTTGTGTGGCAAACAGATGATTGACAGTCCCCTTCAGAGATCTACAGGGAATGATTTTGGATTCAAATATTTTGTATCAGTTTAAAAGGCTTTGAACATTGGCTCCTATGAACTACTATGGTTCCTGTGTACATAGATTGCTATACTCCATTGCACTTGGAACAGCAATATTGCACTTGCAAAGCATATGTTACTCACATTAAACGGGTCGGCTTGTTCCCAAGATATTGCAGCACCCCATGAAACTGGCCGCACCTTCTCTGGTAAAGATTCAGGAACAGCCACTAAAACGAACAGAACATCACACAGAGCAACTGCTGTGGCTAGAAATATCACAAAGCTGTCACCATATATACCTCCAAGGTAGGCACCCAGGGCTGGACTTGTAATTAAACTAGCTGCAAATGTGGCAGAAACCTTGAAGAAAAACCAAAAACATTAAATGGTGTGCTTAAAGGATGACATTAGGTAGAATTTTAGTCTTGATTTGGTATAGGCCAACGAAAATTTGAATGCTAGTAACAATTCTACATCTTTCCTGGTCTTCAAGGGATTCACCTCTAAAATATGCTAAATCTTTCTTCCTCGTTCAAGAATAAATTGATGAAGGCCTCAGCTTCTTAGTGCAGGTCTTAATATTAATGCATTGTGTTATATATTCTATTAACTCAACCAAAACATATTATTTTAACTTCATATAAACAAACACAATATCTGGATGGATAACAATCAACATCATTCTTTGCTTGAAAACTTTGTACTTTGTAAACATGTCAATTGAGGCCACAAAGGTCTTGTTTTTTCATTGATTTTGTGTTGCACCTGAGGAACAGACCCAATGGTCTGTGTATTAGCCCACATACTCTAGGTACTTTATCAACCTCAGCTGTTTAAAGGTTTTTTTTTTATCAAATATTGAAAGTGTTATAGAAATACAACCTGAACAGAAAGCAGTGGTATTTAACGGTCTACAACATATCAAAATTGATTTGTGCCTTCAAGTCTTCCCTTATATGAAGACACAGACAAGGTCATTTCAGCGCATCAAAGCCATCTCAGCTTTTACTGTTGCATGGAGGTGACAGTGGTCTCTTCATCTGGACAGAATTAGTTCTTAAGGATGATTATCTGTTTTTCTCTCATCTGCTAAGTTTGAAAAATGTGTTTTCGCAGTGACAGTGATCCTGCATGTCTATTTAAACCTTTCCAAAAGCTTTCAAACCTGATTTTCCTTCACCCATTGTTGATTCCCCCTCAGCATCTAGGTAAAAATGTGACAGGTTTGTCTTATTTCTGTGCCTTTGACTGTTCGGGTTAAAATATACATCTCCCAAATACTCCACCTTACCAGTTCTAAACATTCTTGTACAAGTTAACCCTAAAATGGTTTTAAAGTGATTAACCAAGATGTAAATTGCTTCAAATTTCTAAATACCAGAAAACGAAAACATTTAGTGGTTCCGATGCCTAAACATATTCATAGAGTGGTAGGCCATACATGTTAATATTCATGAACTTGTGCAGACCAAAATGAAGAGGTATGGATTGACTAATGTGGAAACATAAAAAGGAAGGTACCATGAATCAGTTATCATGTTGAAAAAGTCTATTTAGAGACATAGTCTAACAACAGCCCAACAGGCACTATGGTTCCTTGCTAAATGGAATATTAAAGTGTTTTATATCATCACCCAATATCACATTGGGTGCCCAATATTTATGCCCACATAGAAAAGCTATTAAGCAACAACTGTATTCCAAGTTGGATATAATCTGACTTATGATTGTGGAGTTATTGCAATTTTAAAATTTTGGTCCTTCCCAAAGCAGTTGGGCCCAATAAATTTTGAGCATAAATGGTCCAACAAATGTTTGGCACAAACAAAGTGGCTCAAAAATATATTTGCCCCCAATAATTGAACTCCAAAATATGTGGGTCAAAATGGTCCCAAATATATTGGACCCAAAGAATGTGTAACAAAATGCATTTTGAGGTGGAAATAAAATTTGGGCTCACCCATCCCAAAAATGGGCCTGGACTTTGTTTGGGCCCAGATGCCCTACTTGTAACTACTATTAATCATCACTGTATACCAAGTTAGGCTATAATCTGACTAAAGGTTGCAAAAATATTGCAATGTTAAGGAAATGTGGGCCCAAATGGTCCCAAACATACTGGGCCCACAAATTTGAGCCAAAAGAATGTGTCCCAAAGGACATTTGAGGTGGAAACTAGAGCAGCAATGCTGCAGTGGCTCAACCCATCATCTGTGAAAGGAAAACCAATTCAGTGGAGGACTGCCATGTGTCTAAAGTACAGTGTTATATGTATATACATGCACTGTTTAATTAACTAAACTATGCATATAGCTCCATGGCCAATGTGGTAAAACAATGGTAGCTCAACAACACTAGGGAATCAGGTTTCACTGACTAGCAAATTCTGCCATGAAATCATTCTAGAAAATGATTTATGTCACCTCATCAAGCTTAGACTACAACCCTGCTTAGACTGAGATAAACTAGTATCATATATATCAATTGATGGTAAGGGATGATTCACCTTCAAAATTCATTTGAGGTGGAAATAACTTTGGACAAACCCAGCCCAAATATGAGCCTGGAATTTTTTGGGTCCAGATGGTCCCAAAAAAATTAAGCATATATTTACCAGCTATTAACCAACAACTGTATAGGAAGTTTGGTTACAATCGGACTTAAGGTTGCAGTTGAAGATTTTTACGTTTGACCCCATAACCTCATATTCATAACGTCCAAGCCAAAAACAATAGGGAACATCTTCTCACTAAAATGCATCTACATAGAAAGTATGACAAATATCTATTAGTTTAGTTATTTCGGACCCAAGCAAGTGTCACCATTGCACACACACATACACACGTCAACTTGACTACTGCATCTATAGCTTCCTTTGCTCCAGCAAGGAAACAAAACAGATACATGTATGAATTTTAATGATCTCATTAGCATGTATCTGTATACTTACATTGTATTGTGCAAGCACAGACATGTATAAAGGTAATTAGACACTACATCCATATAGATATCTGATTAAGAATTTATGTTTACTGATTAAATTCATGATATGCAGACAAAAAACACAGTTGATTGTGTGAATGTAGTGTGACATTATATAATATGCCAAGGATTCACAACATGGAACATTTGGTTCTTATCTTGTGTTTAAAAGCCATTTCTTGTAATTTGAGAATAATAATGACATAAAGTTGGAGACGACATGAAAGTGTGCTTATTATCAATGATAATTATATTGATGTGGTAGAAGTTATTGTTGCAAAGAACATGTACTTACTATGTAGTTACATCACCATACCAAGTTTATCTTAAATTGGACATATGGTTGAAGAGATTGACATATTAATAATTTTCAGCCCACTCATTAATATTCAAAAGACGAGAATGAAGACCAATAGGGCACATCTACTCATCATGGGGCATCCATCTATCAAAGTATCACATTGATTCAACTTGTGGTTGTTGAGATATCATGTTTACAAGCTGGCTTTTGACAATTTCCCATAAAGCCCCACCCACCATAAATATTAATAAGGTAAAATGTACTTATTATGTAGATACATCACTATAACACCTATAAACTAAATCAGACATATAGCTGCAGAGATATTGACATTGTAAAATTTCATGTTTAGCCCCGCCCACTCATTAATATTCATGATGGGAAATACAAACATTAGGGCACATGTACACATCATGGGACATCTACTTACAAGGCATTACATTAACTCAACTTGTGGTTGTTGAGATCCACACACACACGCCAGCACATTAAAAAGGTTAATGAGCCTTCAGCAACGTAACCAAAAATAAATTTCCATGCATACGTTTACCTTACCATACAAAATTTAGATACTATTCATGATTTTTCCCATCATTGCACCCCATTTTGCCCACATGCACACTAGGAAATTTCCAAAGGAAATGTTCATATTTGTGAAGGATATACGTAGGGAGTGCTTTTTTTTTGTTCATGGAAACGCACTATCTGATATATCCTTAAAATTAAGCCTAAGTGTGATAATAAGGTAATCATATTCATTGATGTTTTATGTGCCTGAAGAAAATGGTATCCAATCTGAAAATTGGCAGGAAAAAGGCCAAAATATCCAACTATGGATTCTTTCCAATCACTGCATGAAGTTTCGACCTTTTCTACCACTACAATCAAAAGGGATATACAATCATTATCACATTTAACTTTGCCAGCTTTTACCTGAGGTTACACTGTACATCCTTTCAATCTTTGTTTAGATTGTTTCAGAGTTTCTATTTAGTAAATGTTAAACTCTACAGTGTATCACAATATGAATACTAGTGTTTAAACGGGTCCAAAAATCAGGAACCGGGTACCCCAGAGCCGTTACCCATCGGGTATCCAGGTACCCGGATAAAAATTGTTTACCCTTGTGTATCACGATTTTCAAGAAATTACATATTGGATGCTACAATAAATGAATTATATTCTCTACTGACAATGTTTTCATGTTCAAATACGTAGGTGTAAGATAAGGTATAAAACCTTCCTCAATAATTTCTATTTGCTTTTGTTTCTTTCATTAACTTGTTAATAACTTCATATAATTAAATTACTACTAACATCGCACTGCTTATGCTTGCTCTCCACGTCTATTGGATCAGACCATATAAATATCCAATTGAGCTCTTAAACAGTTGTTACTACTACTATCTACTATGCAGGTCTGGGGTTCGCATTAGCCGCGAGATTGCGCGATCCGCGCAATTTGATCGCATATGGAATAAACGATTAGTAGAAAGCCACTTGCGATTATTATTTTATAGTTAATCCGTCTATAATCCGTAAACATCTCTTAAAATTCCTTGTTGGACTTTCCTTCTATTAAATAAACGAATGAACAAATAATAATTTCTTCCACATGGTAGCCTAACACCACAGTAAGTCAATGAGAAATCTAGCTAAGCCTAACCATCTGTTTATTCGCTGAAATTGTGACGCAGTTATAAGATATCCATGGAATACTTTCATTATTGCTGTTACGTTCGACCACATGGTTGCCTAACACCACACTAAGTCAATGGGGTAATCTAGCCTAGCCATCTGTTTATTAGCTGAAATTGTGACGCAGTTATAAAATATCCATGGAATACTTTCGTTATTGCTGTTATCTTCAACGACCACATGGTAGCCTACCACCACACTAAGTCAATGGGAACTTTGCCTAACCATCGGTTTGAAGAAAAAAAATCACACTTTGCTTAGGATTCGGGTAATAAATTAGGAACCGGGTAGTATGGCGTCGGGCGGGTACCTTCGTTATTACTGTTATCTTGGACCACATGGTAGCCTAACACCACACTAAGTCAATGGGAAATCTGCCTAACCGTCAGTTTGCCCAAATTTTTTTTTTTTAAAAATCACACTTTGCGTAGGATTCGGGTAATAAATTAGGAACCGGTTAGCATCCCGTTGGGTGGGTACCTGAGTACCCGGATAACCTGTGCAAACACTAATGAATACAATATAGTACATATAAATTGCTGGTAATTTTGATATAGACTGTGAAGTTTGCTGATCTACGCATACAGACTTACCAGGCCATATGCTGAAGTTCTCTCTGATTCATCTGTTATATCAGCAACATATGCAAAAATGATGGAAAATGTGACAGAAAAGATACCAGAGACAGATATCATGGCAAAGAACCACCTGTAAAGATAAGAAGTAACACACAGTAATTCCATCAGTTACTTCAATAGTGCAGTGTTACTTTTCAATTAGAAATTTTATAATTACCTGATCCCAGTTTTCAAGAGTACTTACTTAAATGTGTGTAAGACTGCGTATTTATTAACATGATTCTTTCAAACCTATTGATGACATTCAGCTTCCACAAAGGCATAAAAGAACCTTTCATGTTTACTTCTTACTGTATAGTATGTGTGGTAAAGACTGAACTTGTTTGAAATCAGCAATGAAGTCAGTAACAAAACTAATTGCATGGTGAAATGTAAAGATGTGAATCCAGGAATAAGAGAACACATAATTACCATGGGCTTATTCTCATCAGTGGTATAGGCATACATGTAAAGAAAACCGTTAAAAGAAGGAAAGATTTGCGACCCCAGACATCTGACAGAGCTCCTACTAGGGGTGCACTCAGAAATGAAAGTATACCCTGGAAGATATATCAATGTATAAGAGAGTAACAAAATCAATTCATGAACAACAAAGAACTTCTTGTAACAACTTCAACAAGTCTGTGGTTGAAAATTGTCAATTGATCAAAGTCCTAAACAACAATTACATTTGGACTTTAACATGTATTGTTATGTAGAAGTAAGCATAACGGGATTGAAAAGACCATGCTGATTCATAAAAATGTACAGAAAATGTACATCTAGATATGAAGAACTGATATGAAGAACTTATAAATTGGGATAGTAACAAGTATACAATACAGCTTAGATACAAGATGTAAAGAATTTTCAGCTCTATTTTTACATGTCTGTACTTAATACAACAAATGCATCTGGATTACAAATAATTATATGAATGTAATTATCTCATCCTGTATCCCTGTAGGTATAGTTGTTGCATAATAACTGCTACCAACTAACAACCAGAGTTATGTGAGTCAGTTATATGAGAATCATATTGGACAAAAGTCTTCTTCACTACAAGCAATTGCTACACACAGAGCTACTGTAGTGATCAGAGCAACCTTGTTTTACACAGAGATTCCATAGGTACGGTAATTACCTTTACTCCTTGAACCAAGCCATTCATCAGAAATGTATAATCTGGGAATGTTTTGTTCAAAACCTGAAACAAAACCAAAGGTAAATAAATTATTAGTTCTTCACCTTTCAAAGTTGTACTTCAGAGATGCTTATCGTATTTAAAATATTGAAACAAGAGCATTACATACGTTATAAAGCTTAAAGGGCATAGCTGGCAGTTTTTTAATCCATTCAAGTTAATGTTACATGAATATTACACTTGTACCTTTCCATTGATGGATGGCACATTGTATTATTTTCTTGTAGGACTCGGTAAAAAATTATCGAACCTAGCACTTCTGGACAAGGATTTGCCTTTTTCGGAAAATTCCTAAGCGCTCAGGTGACTGCAGGTCGCCCTGTAACGTATATGTGTGGAGTCATATGAGGAAAAATTTTGATCAAGCTAATCACTTCAGCACTAACACACGCCGCTCTGTCATACCGGTTAAAATAAAAATGCCAACGAATTGTGTAGCACGAGGTTGTAAAGAGGTTTCTGAAAACCGAAAGTTAAGTTTCTTGTCGTTTCCCAGTTGATAAACGTCGCAGGCTTTGTATTAATTTTGTAACTAGCACTGGCAAAGACTTTCTCGCTCTTGGGGGTTTCCCACCGCCTGCAGGCGAATATATGTTCAACGCACTTCGACACAAACACGTATTGTAGGCAGTATTGTCTATAGGCAGAAGCCCTCTAAAGGTAAAGTCTCCCTAATTTTGATATATACCTAAACTCATTAGCAACAATTGACCCTTTATTAAGTTTTGCATACTCAATTGTTTATCTTCAGCCATCTTCAGCGAGAGTGAGACATACCCAGAGCTTTATATTTCGTGAATTTGATTAATATTGCATCAACTGACTGGAAACTAACTGCATACACAATTAATATTTCACAAGGAAGGCATTTCAATTGCGGCAACACCTCAATATCGTATGGCACAGTATGTTTACTGGCCTATAATAGCAGCGAATCTTACAAAATTTGACTATTTTCAATGATCCTATGTACATTATACATACTTCCTGATAAAAAAAAACAGGGTAATTGCTTTTCATAAACTAAAAATACAAAGTAATAAATAATTGAAGAAGTAGTTATCCTCTTACCTTAAAGAACAATGCCATTTGCTAAAATACTCTACAATGTAATACTAGGAGTTAAAAACCTTCGAAATATAAACCAATATCACCTCCAAAGCTATCAATGAATCTTTCTCTGTGAATCATGGGTCAACTTAGGCTAAAAAAGCAATCCTTCTTGATTATACTCACTGTCAACATAGGACTTGTCAATAGTCCCCAGGCAAAGAACTCCAGGAAAATAACTATCAGTGCATGATAAATACTTGGTTCTCCTATGCCCTGAAAGAGACAAGGGAAGGTTACATTAACTCTGGGTTCACATAGCACACTCATACTCAGGCATAGCTCTAAATTGCAGGGAACATCATGGACTATATTTTAACTCTTCAAAACCATCAGTG
>KN887127.1:9702-27872 GCA_000934455.1 Apostichopus parvimensis
TTTAATGGTATAACACTACATTACACTGCTGGAGGGTACAATGATCCCGATGATCTGTTATTTAATGGTATAACACTACATTAAACTTGAAGAGTTGCACAGCGTATACAACAGAAGTAGACATATACAAATGTGACAGAATCTAATAGCTTGAAGTATGATTGAGAAAATATCTGTAATACTACTACTACTCTATAAGAAGTGACTTCAAAGCCTACAAGTAGGCATAAATAAACTCTTTTTGGCAGATTAACATCATAATGAAAATGAGCAGATAAATGGCCAGATTGAATGGCCAGAAACAATATCACATATTTAGCTATGCAGCTGACCCGCCAAATATTTTGGCAAACCAACACTCATTATTATTTCAAACTAGATAGCGAAAACCGAGACAGAAAATTTATAAACTATTTAGATTATTTAAGATTTGAACATCATCAGTATTATACTAAAATATGCTAGAAATTCATATGAATGGCCACTCATTTCAAAGCAGTTTGATGGCAGCATCAGGGTAAATTCCTCTTCGTTGGATATCACTTGTCTAATTAAAGGCTTGTTCTAAATATCTGGGATTAAATTGGAGGGTCACAACCTATGGGTAGGTACATTTGAAAAAACAATTTAACACACTAAAATGTTGCCAGTGATTGTTCCCAGAAATGTTTAATATACATGTATAGCATGTGGTTTTCTTATTCTCCCTGCACTATCACTTAGGCAGCTCAATAAACTTTCATGGTTACGAGAAATGCAACTTTTATAGATATGTTGAAAATTTGTGCCTGTATTATGCAAACCATATATCATTTTTGTATTTGATTTCAATATTTTTAAAATAATTTGGCAATAATTTGGTTTCTAGATGACTAGGTTGATGCAATAACATACTGTACTGATTTAAATATGACCACCCCCTAGTACATCAAACATGTACAGTACAAGCAAATTCAATCATAAACTTTTTGTCCAAATGACAATTACAGACAACTCAAGTGTGGGTCAACAAAATAAACAATTACAACTCCCAAAACTCTCTTAAATGCAAACACCACTTGAAGGCAGAGTCAATTTGTGCTTACAATTTAAGGAGCAGAAAAATAGCAAAAACCCTCATATTCCTTTTCTTTAAGAGAGAACTGACAACACTTCAAAGACTGCTTTATTGATATGCTCTTGTAGAAAGCTCTGAAAAATTGGCTTAAGTTCAAACTACATTACCAGACATGATCAGGTATGTACTTCCGGTTCCCTCACAAAGTCAACTGAAGAAAACAATTTTGAGCTAGTTCCTATAATGATTCCAAGCTGCAACTTGATTTAATGTCGAAGAGTGGTTGAGTCGGTTGTGCTAGATAATGAGAAAAACTTGTGACATTAATTCTCACCATCATTGCAGAATCCTAATTCAGGAAACGTTTTAGCAACACCCTCTTTACGTAGATACTATAGATCCTTGTGTCAACTTGATTAACTTAATATCCCAGATCTTCTAACCACAAAGAGCAAACACATGTGAGCTTTAACCTACATAATAGATTCCAGTTTTATAATGACCTCTATTAGCCAGCATTATTTTACCCAAACAACAAAATTTTAAATCTTAAAAAATTGTGACCTTCAAAGTTGAGCCCGTCGCTAAATAATTACTTCAAGTTTTTATCAATTTTGATTATTTATTATCACTTTTAATTACTATGAAAAAACATTCTTGTCAGCAATTATAATACAACCTTGACAGCAAAAAAATAGAGTAGAAATCAACATAGCAGATGAGAATCCAGCCTTTGAGCCAAGTGCTTCCTTCCCTCTTTGAAGTTAATACAATTTTGGAATGCAAAGGTTAAGCAACATGGGGCTGGTGTCAAGATAAGTGACAGTAAATGTTTCATGGTGGATGATAGTGAAGTATTTCCTCTGGATATCTAATACTGACTTGATGATATTCCCATCACACCAACCCATCAATCAGATCAATATGTATGTGTAGTAATACAGTTAAACTCAGTATGGAGCTGGATTAAAGTCTTATGACAAGTCATGTATATCAGTCTATCCGATTTGAGACACATGTGAAGGAGATCACTTACAAGAAAGCTTGTAGGGGATTGACTCTAACTGATCAAGCATTGCAAAGACATATAGGGCATTGGATGAAAAGTTACATCAGTTTTGCTGTACGATATGTTTAATAACCTCCAGAAAATCTCAGCAAAGCGACTAAACACTCCAGATGGGCTAGCTGAGAAGAATTTTACTTTTGGAGATAACAAATAAAATTTGTTGTTGTCAAGAGATAATTTTGCCCTCAGAGCTATGAATCAGTCTGGTATAATTTACATTATTATTATATTTTGCATACCAGTTTCACAATTTATGAACAATGTTTGTTAAAAAGAAAATATCTTCATACACTTTTCTTCATGTTCTTGGAAAATACTTTGTACATAATGGAATGATCAAGATGGATGGATTTAACTTGTTTCAAATTTAATAATTTTAAGTTAGTCCTTTTGTAACAAAAATATCTGTGTTTCCTTTTCTTAGTTTTGCAGAAAATGGCAGGATTTCAAGCACCATCAAAAATACTTTAAGAAAAAGTAGCTAGCAATAAATAGGTCTGCACTGAGACAAGCAACATAAAGCTATCGTGTTAAGTGTTTACGGAATCACGTGTTTCCTCCACACATGGGTGTATTTCAAGTAAAACTATGGAATCAAGTGTTTCCTCCACACTTGGGTATATTTCAAGTAAAACTATGGAGTCACATGTTTCCTCCACACTTTGGTGTATTTCAAGTAAAGCTATGGAATCAAGTGTTTCCTCCACACTTTGGTATATTTCAAGTAAAACTATGGAGTCACGTGTTTCCTCCACACTTTGGTGTATTACACAAATTTGAATGCAAAAGCGTTTCAGCTGATTGGGAAGAAAATATTTTGGTAAAAATTGCCATCATCAATTAATGGATACCCTCAACATAACTTAGACGTCCACATGGCCCTCTAAAGTAACATAACAATGTAACATAACATAAATAACTGGATACCCCTCAATGTAACTAAGAGGTCCACATGGCCCTCTAATGTAACATTAATAACTGGATACCCATCAAATATACTGATAGGTCCACATTGCCCTTTAACGTAATATTAATAACTGAATACCCCTCAACCCAACTAAGAGGTCCATGTGACCCTTCAATGTAACATAAATAACTGGATACCCATCAAATTAACTAATAGGTGCACATGGCCCTTTAACTTAATATTAATAACTGGTTACCCCTCAACGTAACTAATAGGTACACATTGCCTTTTAACGTAATATTAATAACTGAAGGCCCCTCAACCCAACTAAGAGATCCATGTGACCCTTTAATGTAACATAAATCACTGGATACCCATCAAATTGAACTAATAGGTACGCATGGCACTTTAATGAAAATAAATAACTGGTTACCCCTCAACGTATTTAAGAGGTCCACATTGACCTCTAATGTAACATTAATAACTGGATACCCATCAATATAACTAATAGGTCCACATGGCCCTTAAACATCATAACAATAACTGGATACCCCTAAACCCAACTAAGAGGTCCATGTGACCCTTTAATGTAACATTAATAACTGGATACCCCAGAACCTAACTCAGATGTCCACATGGCCCTTTAAAGGTTGAGTGTGATAGAATAATACTGCAGCAAACTCAAATCAACATGCAGCTTTAAAGTTGAAGAAAGGACAAATATATCTATATCCTGGAAGAACAGCATTCCAGTCTTGTGTGGGATTTACAACTCGTCTCTTGGCGACATCTGTGTAGCAGCCTCTATGAATTGGTCCAGCTCTTCAATGGTAACCCAGGGACCCCAGCCATCAATGACACTTCCATCGGGAGCTATTAAATACTTCCAAAAGTTCCACGTCGGTTCCTTGTCAGCAGAATCTGAAGCAAGCAAAATAAGAACTGTATGATTCAAGACCTATGGAATGATTAAGCGTCTCTTTTCCGGAGAGAGGTCTCGTTTCCCGCTTTTTTCAGAAACTTTTTCAAGTGAATTGCTTACCCTGTAAGAGCAATTATGGGCTAATAACAATGGCATTCTGAATTCCCAAATTTTTAACAGTCTATTTAACCAGTCATAATGCAGGGGTTGGGGGGGGGGGGGGAAGCATTGATTCACTCATTGCCAGGTTATAATTTATCCAGTACCGCATCGCAAAATGGTCACATTGCTGGATACAAGCGCAAATATGTACAGAACTTTTGCCTGTACACAGGGAACCATGTGGTACTTATTATGAGACAAAATTTAGAGCCTTCCAAACTGACCTGATTAATATTAACCTGACATCTGCAACAGCTTGTGTACACACGTTAATTGTTCAGTGTTTCTTCTTCCAAAGTCTGCAATATTTATACAGTAAGATGCAGGGTCCTACTCCTTTAAGAACCTTAAATTAACATGTAAAGTACTTCCATATGCTTGTGTATAAAGGGACAAGAAGGCACAAGAAATTATGAAAACAATTGTAATTGTTCCAACAGTAACAATTTCAGGAGATTAATTCCTGCATGTTTGTTGGATTCATTATACTGTGATATTTCAGGTTGTCAGAATATTTTGAATGGACCTTTTCTATTGTTATTTCCTGAGAAGGAAACGGTAATTGATTTCCAGTACGTCTCTACCTTAAATGAAAAAGTGAATTCCTTGCCACGTTTTACATTTTGTATGAGAACTCTTTATGGTCATCTGTGCACAGACAGTTCTTTTACTTGACAAATTAGATCCACATACCAAGTGTGAAGTTGATCAACTTTTACTTTTTGAGTAAGAGTCATTACAAGATTTTCAGAATTTGACCTCTGTTGACCTTTGACCTCTACAGCAAAGCAACAGGCTTATTGTACTCAATAAGGTGAATCTACATTCCAAGTATGAAATAATCCAAGCTCTGCTTTCTGAGTTAGAGAGTTTACAAAGTTTTCAGACTTTGAACTCTGTTGACCTCAAATGACTTTCAACTCCGCAAAATATGATAGGTTTCTTGTAGTCAATAAAATGGATCAAATATGTAGTAAGTCCAAGCTCATGTTTTTGAGTTAGGGAGTTTACAAGCAAAGGCAGCACAATCACATTACGTAACGCAAAGATTCCTTTTGCCCTTGGCAAGGAATCACACCTCAACTCCATATATAGTCGATCATGAAAATTGGATGATATGCAATTTTTTTTTATTGTTCTTTTTTATTGATTGCCAATTTGGTAATTATGATAGGGCATTTCACATGGTCTGTCCAGCTGAAGTGTGGTTGACCTGATGTTACCATTTAACTATTGATATGTGAGAGGAACAGCTGTCATCTGCTTATCTACTGTGCTGTAAAGAAAAAGAGAAGAAGGTTCTGCTCAGATCTTTCACACTAAAATGTGATCAATTCTTCTAAAGGTGCCTGCTGTTCTTTTGCAAGCTGTTTCCTCAGTAAGACCAGAGTAAGTGAAATGTTAGTTTAAATAATCAGGCCAATCACTGCACAGTCTTCTCAACCTAAGAGAGAGTCAGACCTATCACTGGAGAACCCACTTTGGCCTACCACGAGAAAATTTCCCAGGAAATTTGATCATGTCAACTATCTTCAGGAAACAACTGTTGGCTATTTATTAGTTCCTGCTATCATCAGTGTTGTGTAATATTGTCAATAGATTGCACTTTGATAGAGGAACGGAACAATAATGCACTGACTGGAAGCAATGAATTCAAGAATATAGTCTTGTGAGTATCCAACTGTGAGTCGCGGGTGTTGACCCCTATTAATCATACATGTCTATGAGTACTAGATATGTGCATCTCAAGTCACAGCACCGTACATACCTTGTAAACAGGTGTTAACACTTCATTTTCATTCTGGAACACAACCAGGAAAGCAGCAGGGAGGCAATCCAATACAATTCAGCTTTTGGCATACTTATCAGTAAATCAGAACGCAAAAGGGATTGGAAATTCTCGTATATATAACCATGGAGCTGTTTATAGCTCCATGATATAACAAAGTATCCTTTGCAGCATTTCTGTCACCAAGTGATGTAATACTACTATACACAGTCAGTTTATTTATGCTGCTCGACCTTTTTTCAAAAGAAGAGAAAGGAAAGGTTTTAATTCAACAATTTTACATAACTACCTGAAATAGAAGGTTTTAATTCAATAATTTGACATACTGTACTACCTGAAGAGAAGATTTTACTTCAACAATATCATATCACCTGAAAGAGAAGGTTTTAATTCAACAATTTTACATTACCTGAAAGAAAGTCAAAGATTGGATCTGCATTGTCACCAACCACATCAACTTTGTTGAAAAGAAGATAGTTTCCAGGGTATTTGGTTAGAATAAAGTCTTGGATTTCCTCAATACTTCCAGGTTCTTGGCTTCCAAACTGATTGCATGGAAACAAAATAATGTTCAGTCTGTCTCCAAGCCTTGACTGGCTCAGCTTCATCAGTGAGGAGTAGTGGTTTTCTGTGAAACCACACTGACTGGCAACATTGACCACTAGGGACGGCTGTTGAGGAAATTAAAATGAAACTGATGAAAAGTAAGATGAGAGGTTTGTTTTGGTATGGATGGTGGTGAACCAGGGACCAAATATGGAATAAATATTGATTGCTAACAGGCCCTTCCAGTTTAAAGAAGTGAGAAAGTTAATTGACTTAGTAATTCTCTCAATAATGCAGCAATTGGTAAATCATATTTATGGTGAAAAACAAAATGGTGTCCTAATTTATGGGTGGTAACTCTCAAATTTGAACAGCAAAAAGAATACACCTTGCCAAATTATAAGCAATAACCATTAATAGCAATAAGCAATAACCATCTAGTGCCTAGACTTTAAAGAGGATATCATCATCAATGTTACAATAAATGTGCATAGCAACAAATAGAATTGTTAACTCTTTAGAAGAATAGTTGATACCGATAAATGATCTACATTTATATAGTTGTTTCTAAACTGTATAAGTAAGACCATTCAGTGAGCAATAAATACCAGCAGTATATATATATCTCATCACTAAAACATTTGACAAAAACAGTCTTGAATTTTTTATTGAAGTGCCTTCAATAACAAAGAGTTCGATTTAGGATACTGTGCTAAAGCTAATAGTGCTGGTAATCAAATTGGGGGTTCATGACCCATTTAAGGGTCACTAACAAAATAAGTAGGGTTGCAAACACAATTCAGAAGAAATTATATAAAATTGCAGATTACAGCATGAACATGTTCAAGTAAAAAATCAGAGAGTAATAACCAGTAAGAAGAATATTAAACTGACCTACTGTACAGTATGTGGCTACAACCATCTGGCTGCTCTTTATTAGCAAACTGATAGCTTCACCATATGCTCCATGGTAGACAAATTTATGTGCCAATAATATAAAATGGAATGTTTCATTATGTTTCACTTTTATTCCATCTGTAAGCTTGTTTGCCTGGTGTCTGTATATTATTTTATTTTTTATTTTTTAAGTAACAGATTGCATTTCTAGAAATTCTAGGTAATGAGTCAGGAACCTGATATCTTTCTTTTAAACGCAAATCCAGTACCGGATACATGCTACCTCCAGATTACTGTTAAATTCAATACAGAGTAATAAAGAGAATACAAAGTTAGTTAAAATCAATTTTAATACTAAACTACCTCGAAAGAGACTTAAATGAGATATATATGACCTGTAATGGTATAATTTGATTCTGTAACAGGATCAGTTCTGGATCTCAATTACAGATTTAAGTAGAAAACCTACAACAAATTATTGAAAGTATAACTTAAATTTGACCCAAACAAGCAAATAAGGTTTCAGTAGATATGGTATGTACAGTTAAACATAAACACTTTTTAAATGACAAATTCTGGATCTTCAATGTCTCTCTTTCCACTATTCCTCAACATCCTCTACCTATACCCCCCCCCCCACCTCTTCATTCAGTTTGTGCACATGAAAGTATAGCAAGTTGATCAATATCACATCATTATGGTTGTAGGACAATCAGGACGTTGCTAGAGGGGGGGGGGGGGTGTGGGGGTGTCTCCCCCCCCCAAAAAAAACTGGTGATAGTTGGAAAATTGGAGTGCTCTGTAATTGTGAATGACCTAAAAATTGAGAAATTTCTGTCAAAATTGACCTTTAATCAGTCATATTTACTACGTTTTCCTTGCCACTTTGAGAAATTTTATCTTGCGATTCGTATACTCCACCATACAAAACTTTGTATGATTTTGAATACTCCAAAAAAAATGCCTAATAAAACTACCGTCATAGGCGTAGGAGCCCAATTTGATTGGGGGGGGGGCGCTGTAACGAATTGCCCGAAAAATATAACAATTTTTTTTTTGTGTACATGTGAATGTGCAAATCATATAGGCATGCATTGCTTTTTACATCGCATGCCAATAACATACAATCATTTTCTGTGTTATTACGTACCCCTTCCATATTGGTTATCATTATTGGGAAGTCGTTACAATGTTAATGGTAATAATAATATTAGTTTAACCATTAAAAAACAAATTGCAAATTATCTTTCTTTCAGTAGGTGCCCGAAAATTTATCAGCATATTGCTCGAATTTTCACAAAAATATTTGGTTGGGGGGGTGGGGGCTAATAACTTTGTGAAATGAGTGCAAGTGGGTACAAATGTATCGAAAAAAGTTCGGAACAAAAGTGCAGTCGCGAAAGATGGGGTGTCTGACTGACACTGACCGTATCGTTGACGAGTAGCGCGGGGTGGGGGGGTACAAGGCAGCAGTCGGAATTTTCTGGCTTCAAAACCCATCCAGTTGGATTTTCAGCCACTACACCCCCCATATCATCAGGCCTTAGCTACGTCTCTGAGGACAATATATCGTGAAGTAAGGCCACGCATATATTTGTTCCTTAAATTGTGCAAATTTCCATATCCAATGGGAATTGGGAAGAGTTGGGAAGGGGGATGTTAAATAAAATAAGCAACTGACAACATTCTGTTAGCTGACCAGCAATGATTTGTGGACCTTGTTGGGTTATTTATAGTGTAGCATAAGAGAAGGAGCTACAGTATATTATTGTAGCTGTATTCCATTGAGGTATAGAACAACTACAGTAGCTAGGTAAAGTAAAGTATACATGCACTATGTATGTATCCATGACACTGCAGATCTGGGTTCTCTACATCCTGGTAATCTATCAATGTGTTGAGTGAATATATGTCACTTTGTACAGTTGAACATTATTTTCTTGAAATTATATGTTACTGTAGAGAAAACAATGTGGTTAATGATCACACATGCTCAGATCTTTCAGACAGTTCCTACCATTCGAGACAGATGTTAGGGAAGTGGTCAAGTTGGTCAACGTACCACTACTGTACAGTAGCTGTCATATTCAATCAAGTTATATGTTCAAGATAGAGCATTTAAGCCCATTGATAATATGCTATGGCTCTGGAATATTACTATATATAGGGCATATATGCCCTGTATACTTGGAATGTACCACTACAAAAATTGGTGCACCAAGATATTGAAACCTTCCCAACTTTGCTGCCAGTATTTCACTAAAATGTTACTTGTTCGTTAAAGGCATTGGAGACTCCCCCCAAACTGCGTGCCGCGCTCTGAAAAAGTTAACTTTCCGTTGCTTGCATGTGAAGTTTTCTGCTTGTCGCTACAAAATGCAGACAGTAATGAAACGTGATACCTTGTTATCTTTAGCTGGACTTGAGATGTCCACCGCTGTATCCTTCGGACACTGTGCTGTGGGTTTTCACCGCAGCTGTATGTACTGACTGTACACTAACTGTCTAATTACCGAAGGTAGCAAGCTGTGTGTGTATTTTCTTGGATTGATGGTGGTGTCTAACACTTCTGTTACACCTCATTCGAAACTAGGTTAGATTACCGGCATTAGACTTTCCTTTTGCGTGGATCTTCACACCCTTTAATCACAATTATTCCCAAGTTCACAACACCAAATAACAATTTTCATTATCAAAAACAGGCATCTAATTTTACGAGAATGTTTCATATTCTTCTTCACTTTTATGAGAATATCACTTCAACATGTTCATACCTGCCAATTAACTCTCAAGGATCCCCACTGAGATATGATGACTTATGGTTTTATGTACCATATCTCACTGAGGGATCTCCAAACCTCAAATGCAGAAATTCCCAAACCATTGAAACAAAGTACAACAGGTCAACATGTAGTTATGTAAAGTATTATTCTGTGATAAATGTGGAGGAAAAATGAACATGATGAGTTATATTTGATTTGAGAATGTTTTGCAAAATCTCCAGGTTGAAACACCAATCTCCCGGTTTCTCTGTTTGATATTACCTCCGCGTCTAACCCTGTTGAGATTGGTAGGTACAGTAGCCCTGTCTGCATGTTGAAAACAACTAGACTATGGTACTGGGAGAAGCAAGTGGAAGGCAAGAGCATGTTTCCTTTTCCTGTTTGGGATCTACTTGTGGTAGTAAAACGGGCAAGCAAAACTTGTTTTTCGCCAGGAAGTTCAAACAAAGTCACATTCTTATGCATAGCTCCCAACTCTTGAGAAGGCAAATGCTGGTCCATGCCACGAATCGGCGTCCTGGGGAAGGGGTATAAGGGGAGGGGGTGCAGCCTACATGTAACATGGTGGCACTTAGAAAGGCTTTTGTCACCCAAAATTTTCTGAGAAATATGCATTTTTTTGTGTGTAACATCAATAAATTGAATAGTAGGTGATATTTCATTCTTTCCCGCGGCATGAAAATGTTCGCTGCTCGCCCCAATGAAAAGAAATATAGGCTAATTTGAGGTTCAAATGATGCTGTAAAGGAGGTTTTATACTCTATTATGCTAAATGCTAAAGAAATGATGGTTGCTAAGTCAAAAATTGATGCAATTTTTTTTATGTATACTTGACAATTACAATACGGGTTTTCCGACGCTTGCGCGAGTCAGCGGGTTTGGTTGTTAGAATGCGGGTCCAACCCGCGAAATGCGGGTCAGTTGGGAGCTCTGCTTATGTTAGAACCCATCAAAATAATAGGCTATGCCTTTTTTTTACCACAGTAATTGCTAGGAACACATGTTGCCATGTACACAATGTTGCCCAAACAAATATAGCCAAAGCTCACAATTCTGTGAATATTCTGAATGTTCACTCACAAAAATGTATAAACTTAACCGTCATGGTAAAGGCCTAGTTGTTATGCTTGAACTTTATACAGTGTTACTGTTAGGCCTAGTATCAATTCAAAGTGAGAGGAGAAGACGAAACAAAGTTCGGTATGTCACTGAATTTCAACTGGGCCTACCTACACTATGAATCGCTTCTTTGATGACTTCACCTAAGTTATTTTCCGTTTAAATTAAAATGTCTATAGTGCGAACCTTGAACCTACTATATTGGCACCCTTGTATGTATTTTAATTACGATGAGTACATCATCGAGTTCAGGAAGGTTATAATTGGTATCAGCTCCCTACATCAATGACGAAGGTGTCATTAGGAAGCTGGTGTGAGTCATTTCTCAGTTCTAGTGATTAATAACGAATGGCATGTTGGCTTACCCGCTGGCGATAGTCCCACAAACTCCGATAGTTTCCAGAAATATCTCTTGCAGAATACTGATAAAAGTCATAAAAGTAATCAGCGTCTACCATGACAAAAAGTATGGAAAAGAACAAAGTACAAAACGAAAACATGTTGCTTGTCGTCATTCTTCAGTAGCATGCCTTTGTTCATACAGCACAAATTGCTCAGCATGGGGCAGTAGAAAAGTGTTGATTACAGCAGAAAAAAAAAGTTGTCGGCGTGAACATCGGGCAAACGAATAGCTACCACATACTGCAGCGGATAGGAAGCAATTCATTTCATGTTAGCCGAAGCAATTAAAATCTTTTATCTTTTTTATCACGTGGGCTAAGTAAAACTTATGTTTTGATTCTTAGATTTCATGCTTACAAAAATGTAGTGGGACAGGTGCATGTTGGCATATATTGGCTTTTCCATTTTTTTGGCTTTTCCATTTAAGAAATGTTGCGGAAAATTTAAATTTCATAACATAAGATTTTTTCTTCACTGTGCAAACTTTAAAGCGTTTTCCTACCTATCACAGCTGTTGCCTTGTTTCTTGCTTTTAAGAACATCGGAAACAATTAAAATTTGGTTATCATACTTGCGTGGTAATTCTATAACTTTTCTAATAATTGACTGTGAAAAACAATCGACAGCCGCACTGGACATCAACAGTGTAAAGAAATATTCCGTCCAATCATATACAAGAATCTGCTCAACGTATTAGCGCGTTGTTTAAAACCTAATTTGCATAATCTGCAAGCGTCGCCTCCGTTCGGAGATACACACAGGAGAAATCACGAAATTCGTATAATTTAACGGTCTTAATTTGAACTGAGAACAAGAAAAAAAGTGTATCTAGTCTTTTTTGTTTTAGAGCACTAGAAATTGGGAGCGTTTGGAAAAGGTTTGTTCGTGAACGTACCGTTTTGTATCAGTCGCGGAAATGTTACCAGCAACAGTATTCTTACAGACGTTAGGCTAGGCAGTAAGCTTGTTGTATTACTAACTGTATCTTGCTTGGTGTTACTGTTATTATGTACTTTAACTGTGTTAGGATCGACTAATCTAAGCTACTTGTAGGCTAAGTTAGTTCTTTTCTAACTAATCTAAGCATAACCCTCATTACTTAAGTATAATTATAAGAGACGAAGTAAGGCCTAGCACGCTACCAGTATTGCATGAGTAACATAGCAGTAGGCATAGGGTAGGCATATCTTTGCAAATTTTATAGGCCACAGAAGGCTTAATTTTGGCCTTAGCCTATAATGAACAGACACAACTTATGCAAAATTGTCAATGGAAGCCAACCAACTGCTTATCTTCTTGTGCTTAAACTGTTGTAGGATGGTACCAATACAGTAACTTTGCAATGCTAATAGAAGAATTGTATAGTTAGTGAGTGTTTTTATTAAAGCAGATGATTTGTGATCTAAGTTGTGCATGAGTCCTGGCCAGATTATCATGTAGTATCCTTGGGCAAGACACCTTATCTCCATTGCATCTTTTCACCCAGGTGCATAAATGGGGTCTTGCTAGGTAACTTGTACATGCAGTTGTGTGCGGGGGTTTGTGGCTGCACCCCATGGGAAGTGAGGATTGTGTAATTCCGCCATCGGTACATTCCACCATAGAAAATGTGCTCTTTCCGCCATAGAAAAAGTGCCATTCCACCCTGTTACCCCGATGGTTTTAAAGCACTTTTATATTGCTTCCCTTCACACTACCTATATACTGTAGGCCTGTAAAAATCCACAAAATCGGTCATTTAATCGAAAATAATAAATAATCTCGCCTAAATTATTTTGATCTATATAATTGAAGACAGAGTATCGACTCAAGATTACGAACTTACAATTAAAACTATTCAATCAACTTGTACATTAAAAAATGTGTATCTATTCCCCAATCTGGCTTAACTATAATTCAGTCTATCCAGCGAACCGTCACATTTGAAGACGGTGTACCTATCCTTCCATGCGAATCAAAGAAGTTCATGCCTGTGTAAAATCCATTTCTCAAATGGACCTATCCGCCTTAGGTTTCCATCCTTTCCGCCATGACGGAAAGGATCGAAATCTATGGCGGAAATGTATTACGGTATGTACATATGGCAGAATGGCTCTGGAACCATGGGAAGTTCCCCCAGGGGACAGGTAGATGTGGTGCACTGTAGTGCCCCCGGAGGGATTGTTTTAATCATGCACACTTTGGTGTGTGGGTGTGACAAATTACCAATGACCAAGAGCTCAGATGTAAGTCTTGTGTAGGGGCCTTGGCCTCAAACAAGACTGTAAAACCCTTCAAATTTATGTTAACTGATGATTTTGCTTTGCCATCTTACTTTAAACCTTCAACTCCATGATTTCTCAAATACTGTACTTTAGGGCTAGTAATACTAATAGTACGGTAGTACCTACAGGCTGGTTATAAAAGTTTTTGGTCAAAACATTTGTTGTTGGTTTGTTAAATTTTACTGTATAACTCTGGTCAATGCCCAGGAATGAAAGTGCCTTGGTATACAAATTGATGCTTCTTTCTGTCACCAAAAAATATTGCAACTTCAGTGTCTATCAGTGCATATGTAAGGCCTAGGCCTACATACTACGTTTATGTGAAGATACAGTACAACACCATATTTACACTTCAGACTCAACCCAATAACCTTATATCAACTGTAAAAGGTAAGTAACTATTTAGACCAAGTGATGTCATTCATCAATGAACACTTGCAAAAAAAATAGCTGATCTGAGATTAGTTTTATTGGATGACTTTGTTCATATGGAGATTTTTCATCTAGATACTTAACACCACTGGTTGCATGTTTTTCAATATGAGAAGCCCACTTATGAGTGACACGTACAGCACAGCAAGTGGATATGGAAGATTGACCTCTTTACATTTCACAAAATTCTGTCTTAAAATGAGCTGTGATTTTTTTTTGTATCTTCCTTAAGTTTGGATTGCAATATCAGGAAGTTTTATCAGCATTATGTATTTCATGTTACAACAAATGCCCTTTTTTCACATCTCCTAGAGATTGTGATTTAAAAATGAGATTTCTACTAAGTATATACCCAGAACTCTGCAAAACCTTTATGGTTGTTGTACTTAAAGAGCTGTAGTTCATAAATTGTGAAAGAAATAACAAACCTGAGTTCTTTGTCTGCAATGTATGATTTTGTACATGTGTAAAAATTGTTTGTAGGATATTGTGTATGAGAAAAACCCATGAGCTTTGGCAAATAGGTGTCTTAGTGTTCTTGCACATAATACTATTTCTACCCAACCTGAAACTCACCAGTTAAATTTTCATAGCAAAACTGCCATATTTATGATCAATTGTACTAGTTAAAGCTATACAAGCTCTGCAACTGTTTTCCAATTTTAATTTACAATGCACGGTAGTGATAAACCGATAGATTTTAGTATACAGTACAGAAGTGATACTGCTGTACTTTTTCTGAACAGTTGATCATGATTAGCCCTTGCCAAACATTGTAAGTTCCTAACCCTACAGTGTGAAGGTTCATATGTACTGTATTTTAAGACCTCTGTACTCCTCTTTGTTTGTATTTCAGCATTCTATCCTGGAAAATATTAGCCAGTGTCTTACTAGATCACCTCACACAATGTCACATCTTGGTGAGGATATCAATCGCCTTCTCTGCTTGGATGGTAGCACTGGTGGCCCAGCAATGAGATGGCAGCGTAAAACCAGAGAACTTAACAGTTGTAATACCTCCCTTAATATGAGTGTGAACAGAAGCCTCAATAGAAGTCACAATGCCAGTACATTGGGATCTCCAATGAGAGCACTGAACCAATCACTTGGAGGCAGCAGCAAAACACCCGGGAAAAAGACGCCTGGCAAAAGTAAGGATTGAAGCACTTCTGTAACTTTTCTGGCAATAAACTATATTTTTGTCAATATCCCTGACACATAATATTTATTTATTTTCCTATTTATAAATTTTTAATGATTTATACTGGAAATAAAGAATTGAATTGAACATTGATAAGATATTCTAAGATGTTTCAGAAGGACAATGGCTGCTGTAAGTATGATGAGTTTTGAACTATCTAAGTACTGTGGTATTTACACATCAAATATAATCACTATGAAATTAAAAGTATGCAATGTGTGTGAACGGTTGCCCAAGTAAGTGCAAAGCTGATTTCCTGTCATATTTTGCAAATATTTAGTTAATCAACGAAGGAACTCAAAAGTAAACAAAGTGTATATCAGTAGCTCGAAGACATGTCAAAAGGTAATATCAGATTTACCAGGCAATTGCCACAATCGAATGTGCATTGAGCTTTTCATAATAAAAATTGTCCAATATATATGGTAATCTCTTCATTTTTGAAAATTTTCTATTATTTCATGCATTTTGTTCCAAAGCCATTAGTTGTGCCTGTACTGTTGGAGAGTTATATATTACTCTGACATGAAACTGGTTACAATAGTTAAGTATACTTTGTGTCGAACCATGTATTTAAAGTATATACTCGGCAGAGATCTTGACAGTGACTTTCAATTTACTTTGACAGAATCAAAGACTCCCACAAGAACACCTGGTGGTGACAGATTTATTCCAAACCGGAATGCAACTGACTTTGAAGTGGGTAACTACAAACTGGTCAGTGATGTTAACCAAGAGGACGAACAACTGATGAGTCCTTCCAAATTAGAGTACAGACGAGTCATGAATGAAAACCTCAACGGGAAAGCTATGGATTCAAAAATTCTAAGATTTAAGCAAGCTGTGCCATCTGCTCCTGAAGGTAATATCACTTGAATTTTAAATGTTAAAGCAGCATTTTGCGTTCTTTTCTATGAGTTTTCTCAACCTCACTGACTCCACTATGCCTTAACGACATACATAACTAGCATATCTATTTAAATCTTACTTCAAATGGTGGCATAAAAAGTCGAAAAATTTGCAACTTTCAACTTTGTTTTTCTCCAAGATATTTTCCGTTGGGATCCCAATAAACCTCTCCCATAATATGAATATTTAAACACTACGAACGTCATTGACCAATACGTAATACAACACCATAATTGATTTGTGTACCGTCTATATGGCAGTTGTACCAGGGAGTTCCATAACAACTCCATGGTTGTACCAACGCAAAGTCTTGAATCTATTTTTAGCAATGGCTCATAACTAAACCTGCATCTCTGATTGGTTGAATTCAAACTAGTGGGTTTGGGGGAACTGTATGCGATTAATTTTAAATGTGGAATTTGTCGTGGACACTTTTCTTATTATCTGCAAATATCCTTAATTACTCGCCAATTAACATTGTTGGCAGGGAAAAACTTGGCTAATATCTTAGTTTGCTGTTTTGTGATTGATATATGTAAAAAACTTGATGGACATGTCAAAAAAGTAGAAAACGGCGACCAATGCAAAATGCTGCTTTAATAACACAGTCAAGTTACAATTGCTGTAAACTCAAATATATAGTAAATATGCAGTTGTGGTTAAGCATTAACAAAATCACAATGATTGAACAATACTGGACTGAAGTAGAAAATAAAAATTTCAATCAGCTTGATGGAATTAAGATAGCTTTTATAAACTAAGATGTGATTGAGCATGGTAGGTAGTATTTTGTCCAATTTGGTTGTGTATATATATGGTTCATTATGTGAAAGGCAGCCACATCATTTCATTATTAACCCTTTTAACTTGTATAATTCTGTAATGATATTATAAAACAAACAGGCAGTGAAGAATATAAGTAATATTACACTTGACATATTTTTAATCTCTATATTGCTTGTGTCATATTAATAATAATATTGAGGATTTATAAACCACAAAAATATCCAAAGTTAACGGTGCTCAAGATGCATAACAATATTACCATGGTCACAATAACCTGTCAAACATATAGAGACAATCCCTCCACATGGCAGCAGCTAAACAGCACCATTATTTATCTCAAAGGTCCCCATTGTTTATACACCTGGGTGAAGAGGGGCAATGGAGATAAAGTTCCTTGCCCAAGGACACAATGTAATGATCTGGCCAGGACTCGAACCTTCAAGCCTTAGATCACAAGTCCATTGCCTTAACCGCTTGACCACAACGCTCTCATGTTTTCTGCGTCTGTATCAAATAGTCCTTTAAGTACCCTTTTGTCAAAGTCCAAAAGCGGTGGGTGACATGATGTTTTGGTCCTAACAGGATCCTAGTTGGTTAGAAATATGAAGATGTGTGTCATCACTTGAATTTTTAGAATTGTGTCTAGGTTAGATTTTGATCAACAGTGTCATTCCTCAAAAGGCTGCTTTACCGTCTGTAATCTGTAACGTTTTGTTTGAGGAGACATACAGCTGACTATGTGTATATATGTGTGTAATGACCTCTTAACATTATCATTTGGCAGGATTTCAAAACAACTTGAAGGTGCTGTATTCTCAAACCAAGACTCCAAGCTCTGCTCATAAAACCACCCGTCACATCCCTCAAATACCAGAGAGAATTCTAGATGCCCCCGAGATCATGGATGACTATTGTAAGTGATACA
>KN887128.1:33371-43398 GCA_000934455.1 Apostichopus parvimensis
AGAACAACTGTGAACTTAAATAAGCAGTCAGGCTCGTCGTGTATTGTAAGCATTTCTCAAAACTGGGAATCTTCTTTGCTACATTCGCTGTGATAATCTGGTGAAACTTTAACGAGGGAGGTTGGCACCTTTGACCCTTGGCATAAAATATGTTGTCCACAGTTGTTGGAATTTAAGGTTAACAATGACTACGTGCCGAGGCAAATTTGCAGTCGATCAAAGGTTGCTAAGCAACTCGGTGTGTATATTCATTACATAACGAAGTATGCCAATACCATTTTCGCCGAAAGTGGATATACTTCAACAACTATGAAAGGAACGTTCACCCTATCACGTATTGTATTTGTGTACACGTCATGTTGACGTCACATCGTGTCTGGCAGCCCACTGGGTGTGGAGAAGTAAATGCGCAAGTATGATATTGTTTTCACATGATCTATTTATTAGTTTAGCCTATATATATGTATTGCAATCAAGCATGGGGTCAAATAAAACAGTATTCCCGCAAGGAGTCTTGAAATGTCATGGAAGTTACTATTAAACGCTCCTGTGGGTCTCGAAGGATTCCAGATATCAAAAGAGACAAAATCTTTGACTTCGAAACAGAATCAGTTACTAGGAGTTACTAGGCCACAAATATTGTCAACTCTACAGGGGTGTATATTTTCGACTTCTTGTTTAGAAGCGAAATACTTTCTACTCGGGCATGCAAAGTACTGCTCGAATCTATTAAAACATAGAAAGAAAAGAAGACCTATTCCTGATAATTGTTGTTGTTGTTGTGCTTGGGGGGGGGGGGGGGGGGGTGGAGAAATGTTGGTCCCTCCCCAGTCGCTATACGACACTTGGTATTCTACCAACAAAATAATACAGAGATCTCCTTCTATCGCTTCCACCTGCTTGCTTTCATGCTTTGATCATCTAAGAATTTCAAGACCAATTGTCTGTTTTACTGCGCAGCCAGATGCTTAATACTATAACAATAAAGGAATAACAAAAGCACGGTACGCGAGGTCAGCCTAGTAACAGTGGTTCTCACTTTCTTCGAGGGCCAAAAGAGAACAATTGTTTATCGAAAAGAGAGCAACACGGAATCAAAAGTCTGCACAAACAACATTTTAACATAAAGACTCTCAAAGCTAAATGATATACACACCAATATTATTTGCTGTATCCTTATCTCATACGAATAACGAAGGCAAAACTGTACATTGGGAACCATGAGCACCAGAAACCTTCATATGACACAAAGTGACACAAGCGAGTGAATTTATGAAAACAAATTGTCCTTTGTTAACTTAGAAATTTGACAAAATAACAACGAGTTTTCAAAGTTGTGAACAAACAATTTTAACGACTTGGTGAGTCATATAAGGGAGGGTTTGTGAATAATTGTATTCCAAACACTATACATATCCAACTACCATGGTAACGACAGAAACAGGGAATATGGGAAAATAAAACTATTTTTTCTGATGGATGAGTATTTGAACCGCACAGGCATGCATGAATTGAGCTCGTTGTTGTCCCTCTACAGATGACTAAGACAGTCATCCTATAGTGTCACCAGCATGGAAGTCTTACCCTAGTCACACACAATAGTTACTTTCCGTGGAACGTATCGGTAACATTTATTGAACTCCAACAAGGACCAAAGGTATCAAATGAAATCTTAAATGCAAAATGAAAAATGTAAAATTACACGATGATATAATAAAAGTGTCCCATTTCAATATAAGGGATTAACAACATTGGCGTTCCATGTACTTATATAATTCTGTATGAATCGTTTCAATGGTCACTTGTGTTCAACCTCTGAATCCTACTTGGTAAGATTTCACTATGATTCTCAGGCAAATGATTCTTCTTTTCAGCACCTTTTATTTTCAGAACTCCACTCTAATTCAATTTCCCCTTCACGTTAACTAATCTGTCGTTATTCGGACTGTTTCAGCATTTAAAAATTATTCCTTTCCGTCGATCACTGAATTGGATCAATCAGCGATAAAGCCAAGCTTTCTAAATCCAACAATTATTTTGTTTACAGTGAATCCTTTAAGTTTTGTAGCAGGTCAAGTTGCTGAAACGTTATTTAGCAACAAACGTAAATTACAGCTCTTACGCGATGTTTGCTGGAGAGAACGACATGAGATTCTTGTCAAATGCTCTCCCCCCTTACCTGTCTCGATTCAACAATTGCACTTTCCAATCTACCTAACTTATTTACTGGTAATAATAATATGCATAACGTAACCATTCAAAACACAAGAGAATATTGTCTTTATCACTTACAATCTTGAGTGGCACACGACGCGGTTAACCCACACGATCACTACGCATGCGCAAATATGACATGTACCAATTTGAAATTATGTGAGCTTTGACAGGGGCTTTCCTGTGGTTGTAATTGCTTCAACAAATCTTAATGAGACACAGAGTTATACTTACTTTCCAAGTTAAAGTTGTCAGTCTTTATCAAGACAAGTGTATGTTGAATATTCGGCAACTTAGGTCTTCTATTTTCTGTATAATTAGGCCATTCCTGTTTCTGATTGGCTAAGTATGGATATTTGATTTTAGTTTCCATTATCATTTGAAAGGACGTGTAGAATTACGTCACAATCGGTTGATACATTAACTGCAGTGGGAGAGAGATAGGGAGGGAGACATGTCAGGTAATGGCCAGATAGAAAGACGATATATCACAACAAACATAGCCTAGTCACGTGGTGTCATTTTATTTTCAAGAATTGTTATCCTTACATTTAATATGCCAGATCATGCTTTTCAATAAATTTATGACAACAGTTGCATAATTTGGTGACATTTTGTCCGGTTTGGCGAGCCAAATTATAGGGCTTGGGGATCCAGCTGAATGGATCTTCAGTTCTAGCATATTGATAACTTCTTCTGCGGAGTGAAATGAGGATAAGACATAAATAGTGATGGGGAGGTGTGGGTTCGGGAGGTGTGGGGTGGAAGGATGAGGAAGATGTGAGGGGGCGGGAGAGATTGGCGAAATGGGATGAACAAAGGTGAGCTCAACTCATCACACTATACTGTACAATTATGATGCGAGCGTCATTACTTGAGTCAGTGAGATATCAATGTGGTGTAAGGTGGGTGTTCCGGGTGGGGGACTTATAGGTAACCACGCTTTTAGAAATATTAATTCACCCGCCATGTATTATATAGAGTGGCCAAACAACTTTCGCAACCATGTGACTTTCATCGGTGTTTGCGACTAGAAAAGTTTTCAAGTTAGTTATAGTTATAATGCGATATAACAAAAACTTGAAAAGAAAAGAAATAAAACTTTTAATAATAAATCTTAATAATTTGAAAGAAATATCCCAGGTAAATTCACTTTATGAATGCTTAATTGTTACAGGATCATCGTATCAGTATTAGCATTTCAACTGTCACAAACATTTTTGAGCCAAAACCAGGGTATAATACAACTTAAAAAGCATCCGCCGTTTTAGAGATATTTGAAGCCTCGATATCAAAAGGCCTCTCATGAAAAGCATAAAGGGAAGGTTCTGTTTGGTAATCTACAATCGTTATTCATGCACGGTAAACTTTCCCTTTCATCCGTCCGTCGATAAAAGACACCTTGATAAGTTGCTTACTTGAAACCTTTGTCAAGTTAATACAAATCCGAGATTAATCTGATAGCGCGCCTCAACGACATCCGGGTATTGGCAGTTACTTGTTGCGAATCAATACTTATGGTTTTCTTCTGCATAGTTCTATAGCACAAATAAGCGATTGTTTAGGATGTCCGCGGTTAACCTCACCTGACTGTAACGGGTCCTCTCATTTCCCCGTGATATACCTGTTATGTCCATCTCTAACATATTGTGACGTCACACATTACAATAGAATGATTGTACTTTGGAATTAGGACAACAATGGCAAATAGATTATTTCATTGTTATTTATCCCCTGTGGTCGTTCATGGTCAAAACTTTTGCACTTATATTATAATAGTCTGTGCCATCCTCAAAGCTTCCTTTCGGATAGGTTCATCGGTGCGTGCAGCTGTCCATTTTGCAAATGGCTGAATTGTTTTAAGTTTTAAACTGAAAAGAAAAGAAAAAATTCCCCTCTCTCCCTGTCCCTAATTCCAGTTAATATGAGATAGAGGAATGTTAAAACTGTATGTGATATTAAAGTTACATAAGTTAGTGAGGGAAAGTGCTTTGAACGAGGGAATTGAATTGAACTGAACACGTCTACATTATTAGACTTTCTAGCACATTTTTGGTACTTGGCCAGATTGAGGGCCAGGGAAGCCCGGGGCGCGGGTGGTATTTAAGATCAACGGGAACTTGTTGTAAGGCGCCCAATTGCGATTTTTTTTTGTTCTATACTTAAGTTTCATGTTCCGCTTCAAAACACTTGTAATGACAGTACGAGCAATATGAATATCATGTTTTCTGTCAGATATAGGTAAGGAACTGTTCATATTGTCAGCATGAGTGTTTGGAAGCATGATATGGGAGAACATTATAGAATGGTATTAGCATTAGAATCAGATCAAGGTTTAGGAACTGTCCATACTGTCAGTACGAGTGCTTTGAATCATCCTGTGGGAGGACAGTATAGAGTGGTATTAGCATTAGGGAATTGTCCCAACTGGTTTGTAAGTAGGAAGCAGTTAAATTGGTATCAGAAGATGATAAGAGCAGTCTACTTTATCAAAATAGAAAGAATACAAATAAACAAAACAACAAAACAAAGATTAATACCAAAAAGTCAATTCTAAATGAACCAAATAGATTAAACCGACAAAGATGGACGTGGTCTTAATATGCCTTTCAAGTATTTTTTGAGATGCGTGTTTGCAAAGGAAATATATGGTTTGGACATCATGTGATGACGTCATCCGATCCTGATTGTTTGCTTGCTGATTCGTTGAAAAAACAACTCAAAAACATCCCGCCAATGTTTGTAGTCTGTTTGTCTGTAGATTAAACCGAAATCTCACGCAATATAGCGGATTGCGTTCAAGGTTAATTCAAATTCCTGACTAATTTACTGATAAAAGGATTATTTTTGTAACAATAAATTTGTAAGAATAGAACACAATTTTGCGGTTGTAGAAGTCGAGTTCCTTTTCAAAATAGCTTGTTGCTAAGGTCATGGTCTTGACCAGACATAGTCACCCTCTGTACCGTAAATTAGTCAAAAGGAGTCAAACTGCACCCAGTAACAACCAGCGGGGCAACGATTAACATGGGGCCGGGACCAAGTATTAGTTGGGGCTCCTCTAAAAGCGAGCGAAGCTAGTAATTGCGTGACCGCGCTATAGCGAAGTGAGATTCGATTCTCACATCTTCTTGATGTAACTGTACTTTGAATGGTAGGTCCTGGGGATCCCTAAGTCTCTTGGGCCCGGGGCTTCATCCCTATCAACCGCATGACATTTCGCAGCTAGTAACAATTCCTTGGTAAGTGATTCAACTGTTTCACCTCTCATGCAATGATCAAACGTAAACAATAAATATCGGTTTATGCAACACGTTCATGGAAGATGATAATGTGGGGGTCGGGGAGAGGGGGGGGGGGGTAACTAGTTATCAGTTAATTGTACCAGTCTGGATGAGTCGAACGCGGGCAAAGTCCGCTAAGTTATAGGTGCGCGCTCGTTTACGGCGAACCGTGCACATGCGCACGAGCGGAAATTCCGCACCATGTATATAGTTCAGCTTTTTTTTTTCTAAATGTGCAATTTGACTTCTGCGAATAAGAATAAGATACAAGGACTCCAATGATGAGGAATGGCTGGAATTAGATGAAGTCTCGGAATGAAAAACGTAGGAAAGTAAGTAGGTCCCCTTTACACTTTCCTTATACATTGCAAACTACTACAGCAGTTAGTCGATCCATATATCCCATTGCAACATATGGTAGTTTACTATAAAGTACTTTTGACGTATCTAGCGAGGTCAATTGTCTATAGATAAAGCATATCTTACCATCAAACAGTCAGTCTTTAAAAATCTTTTAAATGGGAATTCAATCATGTTTGATTACGCTCTTTAAATAAATGAACCACAATATCCTGCGGTAAATCGATTTTACAAGTTTCGACCCTTTTTTCAACTTTTTAAAAGTCAGGATCACTATTTTTACGTCTCACAAACTTTTGAATAATTTCTTGCTAATCGTTCAAAAGAGTTGATTGAAAATATGATATCAGTGATGTTTTAATAACATAATCTGTGAAACTAATCAATTATTCACCTCAAATTTAACAAACCAACCGAGATTCCGCAAAAAGATCATCTGCGCTGTGATTGGACTTTCATCTGTTGTTTTTTTCTTTAGAACAACTGGAGACTTGAATACTTTAAATAAATGATATATGAAGCATTTTCACAATTTCCATAACATGAAAAACATCACCGTACAGTGATTCGTTCCACTCCCTCTTTCGATAATTAGTAATTTTAAGTTTTCCCATTTAACATACTATAACGAGCCAGGCGCGTAGCCAAGGGGGGGGGGGCGAAGGGGGCAGCCGCCCCCCCTCTTGAGCATATTTTTAATTTTTTTTTTTTTTTTTTATGATATCGCTAGTAATTTCAAAAGAGAAAATGCTAAGATGCAACTTACAAGGCCTGGGAAGTGCCATTTCCAGCGATCTGGGAGGCATTTTCAGCCAAAATTTTCTTGTACGCTTCGCGCCAATTATGGTGGCGCTACGCTTAGATAGTATGCAATGCCGTATCTACGGCTCTGAAAATTTTTCTACATTTTCGCTCCTCCCTTGGCAAATTCCTGGCTACGCGCCGTAACGAGCCAATGTTAAACAAATCTTCCAATGATTCTTAAAATGTACTTTTTCATTTGCTAGCACTAACAAAGTTTGACCGAGATCTAAAATGCAAATAATTGTAAGTTAAAATAACCGCAATCCCAGGGGAAAGCAAAATCGCCGTTGATCTCACGTTAGCTCATTATAAGCGCAAAGTATTTTGGGTTGTGTATAACCATTACAATATGGGTTTGGTTAGTGGAGTTTTTGCAACTTTATTTAGAAACGCTTGTAAACTTCCTAAAAACCTCATAATCAGCTTAATTCAAGGAGACATATGAAACACAACAATTATTATTGGTCTAAGTGTTAGAGATAACTTTTATGAACAACTTTCCCAAACAGTTAAGAAAACAAAAACATCTTATTTCTTTTTCAAGATTTTATAAATTTCCTTGACATAAAAGGCTGAGGACTTGATGAAGACTAAATATGACGTCATCGAGCCACATGTATTTATAAATGTTTCTGAATGTGTTTCTTTATTTGTTACTATAGGTTAATTTTCTCTAATAGAAATGGGTTTTTTTTTTGCGAATGTTGAATCTAAAATATTAAGCCCCTAAATATGAACAAAACTTGACATTGGCTTCAGTGTCAGCACTGTTTAACATTCTGCGATAACATATGAACAGAACAGAAAGTACAAAGGTCAGTTCAGATCCTAGTGACGGTACCATGACGTCACACGTTCACATACATGTTCGGCCGTATATCGTATATATGACTAAAGGTTACGAGCAGGGTCATACAGGTTAACATTTTGTTCCCTTTGCAGTCTATACCTATTGTGTTATTCATCTTATTGTTTGAACTCCAAAAAACTGACTTGCCAAACTGCAAATATTTCACCGTAAAGCTAACATTCTTTTGGAACAAAAGGAAGGGCTTATTCAAACAGTGTCTGCCCCGTGGTTTATTGTGATATCACAGGTCTTTAATAGTTTGCTGTTCAACTAACGGTTGGGTTAGTTTTATAGTTACATGCACATGCAAAAATTGACAAGGTGTCAGCTTAAGGTTTAACCAAACTGAAAGAAATAGACTACTATAGTCACGGGTCTGGTATACTATAAAGCTGTTAACCAGTACAAAACCTTGTGGTTTTAACCCGTGAAAACATAACGTGATTGATACCTTCATATACATTGTCTACGTGATTATAACGTCATAAAGCATCATCATTCACACGTGAGTGAACACTGTTGTCATAGGAACCGTTTTTTATTTGCAAAAATATTACTCCTTTATATATCTATATAGACTATAAATAGTGTTTGATACCGCCCAAGATCCTTTCCTGTTATATCGCGGGACATTTCTTCCCATCTATTGAGTGTACCTATAGAAATGCAGTGTGTAGAGGTAAACAACGACAACCATATTATAGCAATACAGGCAAGGAATTACACACCGTTATGTCTTTATAGAACTTTACTTACATTTTCAGGTATTTTGCATAACTTAAGTTTTTGCCATGGCAGAAAGTCATGTTAGCTTTCTTCTTGACTCACACATCACCGTGTGTATCCTATCAGTATCCTATCCCGACTTGGACAACGTTTCGAAACATAGCAAAACTTGCGCAAACAAACTAGTTATACATACCTACAGTATACATGGTAATACACCTAGGCCAAAAAGGTATTCTACTACACGCGTGTTCTATAAGAGTGAATGAATGGAGTGATATTGTCATCATCAGCACGAGTGCATTATATGAAGTTATAATGTTATTATGTTGGCATAGTACTGAAGTAACCGTCCAGATTATTTATCATTATATATCATTTACATATTTGAAAAACTTTACGAATTATAAAAACCAACAACTTATGTTTGCGCTTGTTAACATTAAAGGCATCGAAGACTCGCCCCAAACCGCGTGCCGCCCTCTGAAAAGTTTACTTTCCGTTGCTTGCAAGTGAAGTTTTTTCCTTGTCGCTACAAAATGCAGACAGTAATGAAACGTGGTACCTTGTTATCTTGTATCTGGACCTGAGATGTCCATCGCTACTATGTACACTGTGTTGTGGGTATTGACCGTAGCTGCATGTATTGACTGTACACTAGTGTCTAATTACCGACGGTAGCAAGCTGTGTGTGTGTATTTTCTTGGATCGATGGTGGTGTGTAACACTTCTGTTACACCTCATTCGAAACTAGGTCAGATTACCGGCATCAGACGTTTCTTTGTGCGCGAGTCTTCACTCCCTTTAAACTGAATGAACTGAACATGGGTCCAGCACTGAATGGTTTAACGTATAGGCCTATAGCCTATCACTTTATCTATGTCGTGTTCTATCCCAATTTTAAAACGTTACGAAACATAGAAACCATGCATGAGCTGATAATCCAGGTACTGTATATATAACTAGCTATAATGATTTCAACATCATCAAATCCCCGTAACTATGGAGACTACGAAACCCAATAACCGCATAAGAGTTGTAATCTTATAAGAATGATGGACCAGTTTCTGGGAAGAATCACCAACAATTCAGTCTACAAATGGATTTAGAAGACAGATATACATACATATGGCTTCCGTCTTGCTTTGTCATTTTTGGTCACGCATTTGTCCACGAGGGCTTGCTGCTGTTTTTACCTATACTTCTACACATACAGCAAGTAACAGCTTTACTTAGGTAAATCTTGCCAATAGAAGTTAAACGTTAATCGCAATGGCGTCTCTGGCATGCTAGACAACCCAGGTATAGAATGACGTTACAATGGCAGCCTGTTTGAATTCCTTACTTTTCCTGAAGAATATATTAGAGACAGGAAACTAAAGAAACTAAATTTATATTTTATTCCATATTTTCTCGGGGTTTTACCTCCCCCCCCCCTTTTTTTTCCCTCCTCTCGCTATGCTTTGGTAGACGAAGGATTGGATCTAGGGATATCTATAGTCATCTACAATAATTAGTCGCAAAGTGATTCTCAAGTTGAGTGGGGTATGTCTATTGGAGAGGGTATGCAGGTGAGGGGTGTTTGTGCTCGATACAATGTGTATGTTTTCAAAAGTTTCGTCCAAACGTTTCTTTTGGACGAAATCGCCGAAAGTCATGTAGCCCTGTCGAGGCTGTCGTAAAAACGTACTTGAATACGATATCCATGCGGCCATGCCGTCTCCCCACTGACTGTTTCCCCCGTGTTGCTGATCGGGTCGTCAGGTACTTACCCATGGGGGGGGGGGGG
>KN887130.1:2248-12906 GCA_000934455.1 Apostichopus parvimensis
GTTTGAATTTGTAAAAAAAGTAAATTATATTTGTAAAGTTTGTTTAATCTTAGCTTTATCTTTGTTTATGATTGCAAGATGTTAAAGGGTAAACAGGAGGGTTAGGTTTATTACAAAGATCAGTCAATGTTATTTCTGTAGAATGAATTAAAGGGTAAACAAGAGGGGTTAGGGATGGACGGAACAAGTGATGTCAGGGGTGTAGGGAGGGGTGTGTTATGGTAAGGAAGGGTGTGCTAAGGTTAACTGATATTTGGTCGGGGTAGTAGGAGGGTGCCTTAGTGCGGGGGAGGGCGTGGATATGGTTTACCCTCGTGAATGTTATGTTGTTATTGTCAAAGCGTGTGCGAGGGGTGAGTGTTAAAAGGACCGATGGGTGTCATACTGGGTAGGGATGGGTGTGGTAGGGGTAATGAGGGGTGCTTTAGGGTGGGAGAGCATGCAAAGCACATAAACATATTTAATGTAATTTGTGTTTGAGGGGGGAATGAGGTGTGTGTGTGGGGGGGTGGGGGGTATGAGACGGAACTGATATGTTCAATATAAGTTAAATTATATTTTATTCATGTTATTTGTGATGGGAAGATCAGGTTGAGGTGGGGTTGATTTTCCATTGAACTGTTAATCATTTTACATTTTATATTTATGTATCATTTTGTTATTGAGGTTTTCTACTACTTAGGTATGTTTATCAATCACTTCATTTATCTCTGTTGTAATTTAAATGTTAACTTAAACAAAAGCAACATATTCGGCCGAGTAGTCAATACAGGTTACAATTCATTTACCCTTTCTGTCTTAAATTATTAGTTTATACTTTACTTTCTGGGAAGATTTCGAAAGATGAAATTAATTAAACTAAGATAAACAGGAACTATTGCTGAATAGAAACTTTGAAAAAGAATTTAATAATGATTAATATTTGTTTATTAATCTACACACTCTATCCAGTAGTTTATTATTTTATTTATATTTATATTTATTGTTTGTATTTACGATTCTGTCTTATTTTGAGCTTACAAATATATCAATTTGAACCTGTATTTCCTTGTTCTAATTTAAACAGTTTAATATTTAATAACTAAAGCGATCTAATCCCCTATTAACACATTGAACAAGTTGATCTAACTTTAACTTGTATTAATTGATGTATTTATTCAATATATCCCTTTATGTTTTACTTACGTCATGATTGGATGCTTTCACCAGGAGCTCTATGACTGACCTCTGTACAGACTCACTGGTGTCTCTGTGGATGATCAAATCACCTGAACACATCTCTGTAATAGTCTGGATGTCATCAGGCTATTGAAAGAAATATATAGTAATTATTAAATAGAATAATAATAATGTAAATTTGAGGCGTTAAGGAGACAATGAAATTGGTGTTAATAGCGGAGATTAATAAATTGATTAAATTAACAGATAGTTAAAACTAAGTTTAAAATTAGTTCATGTTTACTGTTTAAATGTGTATGTTTTACTTCCTGCACAGTGAAGATCTCACACTAGGTTTAACGGGTATAAAGAATGTTTATCTAAATATGTTAAGATTAATGAATGCATCTAGAAAGGTAAGATTATGTGACCTCATCATCTTTATTATGTTGAGAAAAAATATAGTCAAAACATTTGCCACGGAGCAAAAAAAAAAGTTGAGTGAGTATTCTAATTTAATCAGATTAAAAGAAGAAAAAAAAACAGCAAAACAAAGGAGGATTTTAAAGAACCCGCGACATGATGACATTACATGACTTTGACCGAGATACATTTCCTGGAATAAATACACTTCCTGGAATAATGAAATAAATCAGATCCAAATAAATGTATCTAGAGTTAAGAGCAAGATATTGAGAACTAGGAATGTGGAATATTGTTTTCTTTCCTGTAAGAATCATATCGTCTGTCACCGGAATATTCCAAACCGGGAGACAATATTTGTCTATAACTCTCAAGGATGCTGGCTTTTTATGATTATGTTTGTAAAATTGATCGACCCCTCTACCCCTTCACTTTTATGCATGTTACTATTAATAACACTATTACAGGGAAATGTGAGAGAAACTAACATTATTAATGATTATAATTTACTTAAAAATACCAAATATTGCAAACCTTCCTCCATTGACCAGATATCAGATCAAGGTAACGAGCTTCTTTCGATGATATTACTGTAAAAATATATGAAATAATAAAATCAATAAATTATCATAGATATAAATAGATGGAATAATAAAAATAGAAATAAATGACATATTTTAAACAATACCTAAGATTCAATATTAATTTGTTTCATATACTTATAATGTTAACAGTCAAATGTAATGTACCTGTACTAGAGGGATCATATATCAGTAAACTGGACCATTGGAATGTTCTCTCTACTAATTAATTAGTAATAAAGTGCTAGAAGCTAGAAATTAACAGTCACTTGTAATCCAACCAATAATTATATTCTCTTTGTTACCTAATACTTCCGGCTTACTTCACAGTCCTTATTTTATAGGGTAACAATAATATATTAAGTAACTCAAAGCATTAAATCTCTAAGATATTATTTTAATAGATATATAGGGACTTGATAGAAAGCTGACTTAAATCAGCTCAAGGAACTCCAAATAAGGAGGAACTTTTAGGAATTCCCTCCCCCTCCCCCACCCCCACATTCCACCCTATCACCACACAGGAACAGTATGTTTGTTTTATGCAAGAACTACCCCTGGATCCCCATTCTAGATTCATTCTTACCAACAAATATCTCATTATACTAGCCCCCCCCCCTACCACACTTCCCCTTCTTGTCAAATCTACTTGATCAATAATTATTTTAATTCTTATATAAAAATCGTACCTTTAATATTCCTTGATCTTGATTCTTCTGGAATGATGTCTGGCTTGATCGATGACGGCAGTTTACAGTTAACAAGCCTGCAAAGATAAAGAAAACAGGGAAAGTAAATATTTAATATTTATAAATTAAATGAATATCTGATGTCATCATTGTAATAAATAACAACGAATTTACCTGTTGATAAGGTATAGGTACCAGCCACTAGTTATGATGGCCAAACAACCCTTCCACCATCCCTCCTTACACCCCCGCCCATTAACATTTGATGATTCGTTAATTTTAACTATTCATGATTTTTAATAAAATTTCTATAACTCTTGAAAATATTCTTCATTTTAATACCAATAAATAAACAACAAACATTTTCGTTTCCATGTAATTGAATTTCTCCCTATAGAACTTTTTGTGACAAGTTTTATATAATAATTTATTGTACTTGTTTATTGTAGTTCTAGGTCGTTTATAAGTTTTAATGTTATTTGTTGTTCCTATTATACTGAAAAGCACCCCCCCCCACTAACCCACCTAGTTATATCCTATTGTGTGGAAAACCCGTACGAGGTGTTTTACACTGCAAAATCAGTAATAAAAGAAAAATGTTAACATATTTCCCAGTTTACAAATCCTTACAAATATTGCAACATTTTAAACCGCACGTCTCAACACAAGATTTGGTTAATTTAACTAAAAACAAATTTCACTGCACGATACCACTACCTTATACCCTCCTATGTACCCCATACGCTAACCCTCTGACTACCACTCCTTACCCCTCTTACCCACATATTATCAGCCAAGGCCTGTCACGATGTTTTCTCCTTACCATAGTTCCTTGAATATTGGTGACTTGATTCCATATTTTATTAATCCGATCACTTCTTCCTCTGTAAATTCTTGATTCTGTCTTCCTTCATTGATGGTTATCTTCTCTACTGATGATAGGCTTGATAAACTAAGACCGGACTCAAGTCTGATATCTTCACCGTCAAATCCACTGAAGGACCATTCTTGGCGTAAATGAGATATTGGAATCTGAAGAATAGGAAAGAAAGATCACAGTTAACTTATCTTATAGTTCATCCATGATGGATAAATACGCCCTGACGAATATCCAACGTATATGGAATAGAACACAAAACATTTATAACAAACTATACAATTAATCATTAATTTAACACAGAATTATCTGTGATTTCTTATTTTTTCGAGTTTCATAATATTTGGAACTTTATTTCATTCATCCATGATGGATAAATACAAATGCCCTGACGAATATCCAACGTATATGGAATAGAATTATTCAAACTTGCTTGCCAAACGTACCAATAAAAAAAACATGATATAATGATGATTTTATTAACATAAAATTAGTAAGATGACGAAATTTAGCTAAATGTAAAAAACAATATCAGAAATACTTATATTTGGTCTGTAATATTATATTTATTACATACATTAACTATTTCTGTTGTTTTTATAATCTATGGTATTGTTTCATTCCTGTCAGTCAGTGCATTAATTCCTACAGCCTACATCAGCAGAGACTCGACAACGTTCCTGCCGTGAGTGGCCCACTACAAATGAGTTTCCTTCCGGGGAGATACAGCGCATCTCGATACGTGTGTTTATCGTATAGGCATATACCCTACTTGTAATCAATTTTCGTAATAATAAAAGTCATTTCCAATCATTGTAATTGCGCAAAGATTATATAGGGCTATATTAATTACGTGTCTTACATCTGTAAGACTTCCATTCGCCAGCCCACCAACAAACCAGTATCGTAGGCAGATAGCCGGCCCGGGTTAAAATAACATAACCTAGGCTAAGCCTACACAGTATGAACGAAGCCACCGTCATATCTTATTATATTGCAATTTTAAACTCATTTGAGTTAAACTTTCCCTTTCAATTTCCCCCCAAATTTTGATATCGTTTACATGTAATCTTTTGAATTCTTACCTTTTACCTACTGTAAGCTTAGGCCTAGGCCTAGCGTAGATCCGTTAGAAACATACATCCTCACTGCTACCAACTTTACCTCATTTGTCTATTTAGGCCCACAGTATATAATTGATTTAGGATAAAGTTGGAAGCTAATCTTATGAGACAATAACTAAATCAAAAGTAAAAAGGATATAATGGCTATATATATATTGCTATATTCTAAGCTCTTACTTTTCCCGGTAAGAGAATCTTATACTACCCGTAGCTAACGGTTAACGTCACATTACGAAGGCTAACAAGTTGATAATGAAACACTTGACATCGTGAATGCAACGCAGACACTGTCCGGTATCATGTGACGTGATTAAGACGTAGCCTAGGCCTACGCGTGGGAAATGTATTAGATCACAAACTTGTTCCTTTTTTTTTATTTTCATTAAAAAGCTAACGTTATTTGTTATACCTACACTGTTTTGTTTACATATTTGAAACAACTAAAGTTAGGCTATCACGTCAACCAATACAGGCCTATGGCCTAGGCTAAGTATAACGCCAGTAATGATTAACGCTGTCGGTGCAAACGAGTAGAAATTTATACTGGCCCACTAAAACATATGTTTACGGTCTCAAATGAAACAGAAATAAAATTTGAATCATTAATTTGATGAGCTTGATACATGCTATTTTTTTGTTCGGCTAGCCCTTGTATTACTTGAACACAGCTGACCGGATGGAGTCTATGTTTGAGTATATGCCTACTTGTTCTTTGTGCGTTCAAAAAGCTCATTTTTGGTTTATCATCTGTTTCATGTAATTTCTACTCTGCTGATGTTTCTATTTTTTTTACTTCTTTAGGCTTCAATTTCAAGAAGAACAAACGTAACCTAAGTAAAGTCAGTATCGCTAATTTCGGAACACTGACAATTTCGGACACCCCTAAGAAATGCACGATTTCACCATGACAACCTACAGGAAGAGCCAATTTCACGAAAAACTACGAAGATACAGATACTTTCTCTCTAAAATGACCCGTGTGCAAGTAAGTACTTTGATATTTGTCAATAAAAGGAAGTTTTCCTTCCCAAAAACACACCAAGAGTATTACCAATAAGGTCCGATGCAATTTTGAAGCCAAATTTCAGCTTTTTCTTGTCCCGCATCCCACCGTATTCTTTCCTTCTAATGAATTCTGTCGTCTGCGTCATGGAACAAAGGTCATAGTGCAAATAACATACAAATAGGTGGAGCCTAAGCTGTTTTGGCACCGCCCACAAACAATTTTACTTGAGAAATTAAAGAGACCGTTCATCCATTTTTTATTAAGTTAATCAGTTATCAACCGTCCTATGAAACGTTTGGGATATGACCTAGAAAGTCCAAGATATTGCGAGATATATTCATAATGGGGATAGGGCAGAGTTAGAGAAAGAGAAACATGTTTATTGTGGATAGGTCCTGAGCAATTTGTATGCAGGGTCGGGGGGGGGGGGGGTTGGGCGGAGTCTTGGTAGTTTGTCATATTGTTTTATTTATAGACGGGATACAAGATTGTCACTTACAAATCAGCAATACATCTTCATAGCCCCACACTTGATGTAACCCCTCCAATTACAGAAACAGAAATGACAGATGACTCCACGGAAGAGGACAATTGCTGTGTTTGTAGGAAATTTTCACCCCCAGAAATGAGAAATATTCTTCGAACTGAAATAAAATTTGTAGACTGGGCACAGTGTTTTGCTTGCCCTCATTGGGTCCATTTACAGTTCTGCACGAACAAAACACAAGCCGATCTAACTCATTCCCAACTGTTTTACTGCCCCCATTGTAAAGTTCAAGAAGAATAAGCTTCTTTTTTTCCTTTCAAAATCAAAGACTAATCACTTTGACATCTAAAATTTAACTCATTACCCCTTTAATGACGGAGATCTATGAAGTCTGTTATAATTACTGAAAGCGCAACTGCGCCACCAATTTTATCACCAGCGCCACACTGTGGGACTGTGTGTCCGAAAATTAGCAATACTCTAGCAAAGAAATACCAGTTCCACAATCACAAGAATCTTCGTGGAATACAACGTGAAAACAGTTTGCAGGAAAGAAAGTTTGGCCGTGTATCGTACTATAACATACTTCTCCCACCATATCAAGTATATTTTCAGGTGATTTATACCAAATAGATATAGTTTTGGGGTGTTTTAAGGCTTAGGTGTCCGGAATTGTCCATGTCCATGCTACTACTAGTAGGCCTAGGCCTAGGCTAAAACAGTCATTTCAGACAGGCAAGGTTACATCAAGATAATAACTTTGAAATTCATGCAACGTCAAATCTTACAGAAAAGACAACATCTCTCAAGCATGCCTAGGCCTATAATTGTTGACGTTAAATAGGCCTATAATTACCGTAAGTCAATATAATAACAGCAGCAAACCATACGCGTTGTAAGTCCATGAGCAGTCATACAGTATAATGATATACATGTATGTGTACGTGTAAGTAGCAAAGAACTGAATCTCCACACAGAGTGTACGTACTTTTTACGTGACCCGCCCTGCGGGAATCTATACGTTATTCTACATGCACAGACGTTCAACGTTCACTGTGTGGCTTTGTTTGAATTTGAGAACAGGTGTTTTGATGTTAGAGTGTAGCTGGTGAAAGGCTTTGGGCTTTGGCTATTCTTCTTCAAACATTCCTTCTACTGTACCAAATTACGTGAAACTTGTGAATGTTATTTAAAAGCCAATATTAGTTGGACAAACCAAATAAATTTCCTTTTCAATCCAAATATAACGAAGGAAAATGGCACTTTCGTAAATATGCATATTCAAATTGGAATATATCGATTGGTTGTGCAAAATAAAGGGCGGACTTCCTAAACAAATGTTACAGGTGACGAGGTTGTTAAGTGAAGACTAATGCCCCTGTCACACTTCTACGGTTCTCTTCCGCGACTATCCATAGTACATTCGTATTTCATCCGTAACGAATTCTTTGCAAAACCGTGATAGTTCGTGGTGGACCGTAGCGCTTTCGTAGCCTCGTTTCTTCCGCATCCCGAATTTTTAAATGTTCAAAACTTAAATTTCTTCCACCGCTTGCCGCGGGCAACCGTAGCACAACCGTAGCTTGCCTTATCACAACCGTGGCGACCGTACGTAGCACAACCGTAGCATTTCCACCATTGACCGTAGCCAGGAATGCACTACGGGGAGGCTACGGGTATGCTACGGTCGTAATACGGTGTCCACGGTATCACTGCCGATGTGCTACGGATATACCACGGATGTGCTACGGATATGCTACGACAGTGTCTCGGTACATGCGGTTATACTACGGGTACGCTGCGACTGTGTTTCTGATATGTGTCTGATATGCTACGGTTGTACCACGGTATCTACGGTTTCGCTACGATCTTACACACTACACACATGTTTTTGCATGCTACCACGTTGCCAACATAACATCGCCTGTATTAAATAGCTAGTCATTCCACGCGGAGACTCGACACACTACACATGATGTCAGCCAAAACGAAAGGTTCCGGGAGGAGGGGGTAGCACTAGGAAATCACCAACCCCGCCCACACCCTCTCCCGCACCTACTACGCCAGAGGCGATTACAGAAGCTGCCGGGGATTTTACCCACAATAACGAGAACAATGAAACAGAACTTACAAGAGAAGTTGAGACCGAAGTTAGGCCCAATAAGGGTATCTACAAGTGGAATAAATATCCTATCATAATCCTATAGACCATGGGAGTTTAGCTCATCCGTAGCCACCGTAGCATGCCCGTTGCTTGCCCGTAGCGCTTCCGTTGATGCCGTAGCACAACCGTTGTGAGACCGTCACATAAACGTGACATTCCGCCGCGATACCGTAGCATTTCCTCACTACATTCGTTACTCTTACTTGGCTCTTCCGTAGAGGCTGTAGCCACACCTCAGTGCAACCGTAAAACCAGGGACGTCGCTAGAGGGGGGATGTGGGGGGTGTCTCACCCCCCCAATCTTGGTAAAATTGACGATAGTTGGAAAATTTGAGTGCGACAGTCGGAATTTCCGACTGTCTCACTCTAATTTTTCCAACTTTTGCACTCTAATTTTCCGACTGTCGCACTCTAATTTTCACATATTCTTGTAATTTGTGATTGACCTAAAATTTTCGGTCAAAATTGACCTTTGATCAGTCATATTTACCACGTTTACTCCACCATACAAAACTTCGTTTGATTTTCAATACTCTAAAAAAAAATTCTAATAGAACTAAACGTTCGCCAGCTTCAATTCGGTTAATTTATGTATTAATTTTGCTATGGGGTGGGTTGACCGTGTTCGCTAGCTTCAAGTAAATTCAGGTTATACATTGTCTCTATGGTATACAATTAAAACACTCAATGTTAATCTACGGAAGCTTAAAAGTACCATCAATAAGAAAAACCTTGCCCCATAAGTTGAAATTTTTCAGTAAATTGTTTAGATAACAAGATAAAATCTGATCAAAAATCAGAAAAATGTTGGATTGCTCAGTTGCTTGAACTGAGCAATTGAAACATTTTCTGAAAATGTTTAATTGACAACTTATCATATCTCGTCAATTGGACATTTTTCTGCAAAATGTTTAATTGACAACTTATCACATCTCGTCAACTCAACATTTTCCTGCAAAATGTTTAATTGTTCACTTCATTCCAAATGCTCAGTTGGAATGAAGTGAACAATTGAATTTTTTTCATGTGAGTGATAAATAGCCCGCCCCCCCCCACAAAAAAAAAAACAATATTAAGCGTGCTATTAAAAAACACTGTATTTTTTGGTAATTCACTATGTCGTCGAATATGATTTGTTGGAAAAAAATCTCTTTTGTTACATTAACATAGCTTTTGTATTTAGTAGTCTATGTAGCCTAAAGCAGATACCTTTACTCAGTTGCTTACTTGCTTAGCCAGAGTGATTAATAAGTTTGTGAAGTGAGGGCCAGTGTACAAATGTATCGGAAAAAAATTCCGCGCGCTACGCGCGCGTACGACATGTTAATCATGACGAGTAGTACGAGGGGGGGGGGGGGGGGGTACAAGACAGCAGTCGGAATTTTCTGGCTCCAAAACCCACCCAGTTGGAATTTCAGACACTACACCCCCCCCCCCAATCATCAGGCCTTAGCTACGTCCCTGCGTAGAACGTGTTCATCCGCGACCAAAATACGGATGTTGTGCTACGGTTCCCAACCGTAGCGCTTCCGCGGCCCAAACCGCAGAAGTGTGACAGGGGCATTAGGGATATAGGAACGATTGCCTTGATGATAGATTTATATTTCCTTTCAGTCTGCAGGGTTCCAACTCTTTTTCTAATTAATGATACTTTTGAAAAGTTTGGAGATAAATGAACGGTCCTATCGCTAATATTTCTTAAGCAAATGATGACGTCACTTTGTCATATCAAGGTGTATAGTCTTTGTGTGTCGTGGGGTGTTTAACTAGTAAACACAATGATACCCTCGGCTGCGTATAACGGGAAATCTGATTACATATGTGTACATAATGACTCACTCAGACATTGACACTTGGTTAATAAATAACATTTATTCATCTCGGTCAGATTTGTAGCCTTAGATCAAGTATAATATTCGTTGCTTGTAATGGACACGTGATACTGCGATGTACCGTCATGAGAATGGTTAGTGTTGCCTATATGTATATGTTTTCAATTAAAGAGACAAAACTTTAACTGATAAATAATCTAAATAAATTGCAATGATCTAATGAACTTGAAGTAGCGATATTTCTATGGCTGTGTTAAAATATAAGTGACTTACGTTGTGACTTGATGCAATTTCAAGAAGCAATATCGTAGACATCT
>KN887130.1:18001-31461 GCA_000934455.1 Apostichopus parvimensis
AGCAGACTGACAGTGTGAACTGTACCAGTTCGCGATAGATATCTATGTTTTTTGTCCAAATGTAACTCATCCAAAATTGCACTCTAAGGAACAATATTCAAACTTTGATCATTTGAGTATCAATTTTGATCCGGACGATTTAGTAAACTTGACAAAGATGTCGCCTCTCCGGATGAATGAAACTCGTTGAGTTCCTTACACCATATTATCGTTGAGAGCTCATGTTGAATCGAAATACGGTGCTACTTGGTCGGCCGCGTGAATAATATGCACGCAACTAATTTGCATAACCAGACATTACAATTAACCTCCTTGTATTTCATCATTTGAACGTGGTGTTATAATTTCCTTTTAACTTGGAACATATCATCGTTTACCCACTATATTCACTTTTCAGATCAAATTTCCTCATCTGCTAATCAAACTTCGCGAAGAGCAATTTGACATTGTATTTCGCGTCACTTAAAAAAGTATTGCTTAGCAAATGATCTGATTGACCTCGAAAGGTTTTTTCTACGTTAATTGTAGGCTTCTTGAATACGTTATTTCTCTACCTGTAACAGTATATATAACAGTTTGTCAGATTTTCAGATTCGTTTCCTACGTGGAAGATCATAACAACTAACATTAAACATACAAACATAACAAAGTATGATGGATTTAATAAAATAAAGTAAATATTTCATAACATGACGGTATCTTACTTGTTGACTTGCTGCAATTTGTAGTAACAGTATAACAGACCTATGATATTCTTTGGTATCATTCGTGTTCAGAGTAACTGTCCCGGAACACATTTTGGATAGACTATGGTGGTCCTTAGTCTGTAAATGCAAATGAATTATACATTTCTGAATATATATTTTAGTATATGCGCAGTATCAAATGAATGGTCCAAGAGTAAAGTTGAATTTGACTGGTTGAAGGACACTTCCATATCATTCTAGTAAGTTTTAAATGTAATCTAAACTTGATGCAATTTTCGAGACAAAAAAGCCCACCCCCCCTCCTGCATTAACCTCTTAATACACAAATCAGATGCATATATAATGCAAAATCATTGGAATCAATTGTATCCGTCTAAACTCTAAAGTCATCTGTTGTGTAATTGTTCTTACGATAAAATCACTAAATGCTTTTTTTGAAAACAAGTTTGTTTGTCAGGTATGTCTCTTGTTCCTTAATGTTTACACATAAAAGTGACTTCCTTACATACCGCTATAACTTGGAACCGGTAATGTCACACGTGGTATGTAACGGCCCAGAAAAATTCAATGTCTTCGAAAAGATGCCAATACATCTTTTTGTACAGACACAGGCGTAGTACTGATGGTGGCACACTTTGTATGTAATGCACAGCCAATACGTTTAATGGTTTTATAATAAGACTGCAACAAGACGAATTCCCTGCATGAGTTTTATGAGATGTTTAAGTCATTCCATTTCTAGAATTATACAAAGAGGAATGTAAATGCAACAAAACTCAGCTGATATTGTAGCTTGTTATTGTTATTAGTTTTCGCAAGAGCAATCTAGCTACAACTTATTGTGAAGTTTAAAAATACTTACCTCAAGAGTCAGGTACTCCTGGGATTCCACCATCCATCTACCTCTTGTGAAATTTAAGTCAAGTTCTTGTTCCCCTGGTTTCCATAAGACTGCCGAGAAATGAACATATATGTACGGTGACCGTTCTATAACTTTTAATTGGTTGTGTTTGCATTGTCTGTACCTTTAGTTTATGAATAAGTTCAAACTTAACAAGCTGTTCTTCCAGGTTAGTGAACACATTGGCAAAATATCTTTCCTTTCGTATTGTAATCTAAGTTCAAAAGAATTGCATCATGCTTCGTTGCATGATGTTCATGGTTTTAAATTTCTCTCACCTCTGAGTGTGTCTGTTTCACAAGGCCAAAGGGAGTCGTTTGGAAAACACAAAGGTACCAAGCAGTCAATGAATCTGTGTAGAAAGAAACTCCCGTACTTTATCAGTATTACAAAAAAAGAGAATTTTCATCGATAAACTTTGCTGTTTCTGATTAATTACAATTGTTTTCAATTTTATCAGATATTAACTGCATTACAAATACATTATGCACGTCAAGCTGCTATGAAATATGATCGTTTTCACTATCATTTATTTTCTTGTATTAATGTTGAGTAAGATAATATCAACATCCAAAATAACCACTATGTATTACGTACATTACCTAATGATTAATTAGCACATCAGCTTAGCAGGTATAAAATAAATCAATAGTTGACACATATTTCGCATAGATTTTAGATCCTCGAATAAAAGTATGAAAAACATTTTCTTTCTCTATTGTAAAACTTAATCTTTGTTAACTTACGAGATTTTCTTCAATTTTTGACATTTTTGTGCATAACAAATTAGCCCGATGACTTGTTCTTGTGTGAATTCGATTTTCGTTTCCGTTCTGATTTGAATTTCCTGTAAAGTAGACAGTGCGGGCACCTGGTTTCCATTTTCCAGAGCTATTCTGTGCTGCTCTGCTTCACGAAATGTATCGAGTACTAGACAGGTTAATGGAATCTTGAAGAAAATAGAAACCACATTTGTATGAATTACGTTTGTAAGCGAATATGTATTGTTTGATGAAACATACCTATAGACTAAGAAAATTTTAATTGCATGTTATGAAGTCACGTTTATTCAATGCAAATATGTCATATTTGTTACGTTTCCTGGTCAAAAGTGTAAACATAAGTTTTAAATTGCTACTATTCGGGAAGAGAGACTCACGTTAGAAATCATCAGCTAACCAAAATGGTAATATGAATTAATTAAACCAATGATCTGTTAATGCATGTAATGTAGACATATGTAAAAGAATTGTTGCAACATGAAGTTTTTATTACCATCTTTAGTAGATCCCGATCGATTATATTGTTTTTCATATTTTTGCATTTGCATGGTACAATATTTTGAAACCAATTCACCTTATGCCTTGATGCAATATCAAGAAATTGAATGTTAGCTCTTTGTAGGAGTCTGCTATCAGTACGTCTAAGTGCCATGCCACCGGAGCATACACTTCTCAACATCTCAACATCCTCCTCGGGTTTAACAATCTATTTAGAAAATCAAAATAAGACAAAATTGGCTCGGAGATTTTAATCTCAGCAGTAATAAGAAAAAAAAACCTTTTTCACTATTGTTTTTTTATTGCCAAGTTGTTTCATTCCAAAGTAGACGATTTCGATGTCGTGGATAGTTAAGCTTGTCGAGATTTCTTCTTACTGTGAAATACACTAACTACATTGTGAGTAGTAGGGAAGTAGACATTTCAATTACAGAAAAGTCTTAATTGCATAATTAGATACAGTAGCAATAAAAGAAGTCAATGTTCTCATCTAACATGGGGCTATATCAACATTAATCCAAGTGAAAATTTGCGCTGTGCTGGATATTTTGTATTGCAACCTCACTGTTTTCAAGGTTAGCCTTCATCATTACTGAACACTTGCTATATTTTGGTTTCCACAGAATATGCATTTGTTATGATATATATATATATATGATATTCTACTTACACCGGAAGTCAAAGATTCCGTTGAGCTCAGTCGCCATTTGCCAGAGGAAACATCTAACTGAAAGACATATTCCAAAAGTTGCCAGAATACTGCAAAAAAAGAAGTTATGAATCATTTTAGTTTGATAAAGTTTTCAAACTTTCTTTTTTAGTAATTTTGCAACCGTCGTCATCTATGTATTACTAGGTTAAAATTATGTTGACGATTTGAATTGTTAATTGATATGTTTCGTTTAGTAAATATATGAAATGCAGTTAAAATAATTATCAAAAATATTTTTCTGGTGTTACGGAATATTCTTACCGGTAATACTTCTTGAATTCATGTTCGATTTCAATGTCTCTACGGTTAAGGACAGAGGTAATACAAATTTACCATGGAATCTGTGATTAAATGAAAGGAAAAATCTACATATTTTATATATAGTAACAACATGAATGCAAATGCTTGAAAATTACTTCCGTGACGAGGAAGAATACATTCACAACTTTGACATATAAACGTTATACAACTTTAAAACAACACTCAGATTGAAACAAACTATTAAGGTATTTCAATGGAGGCAAATTTTTACTCTGAATTAACAGAAATTGAACTATAACTTGTAAAAACAATGCACTACCAATTTTCAAAGAAGTTATTTATATTTAATATTTTGATTAATTCAATTAAATGCATTTATATCTGCACCATTAGTATGCTTATGAACTGTTTACTCACGCTAATGTTTTCAGCTGAAGACACCGTTGCCCATATTGTACCACTCCGAACATGTTTTCCTGGGTAATTTCGTGTTCTGCTTGTGTTGTGAATACCAGTTTCCGTACTGATAATAGAACGGGAAGACTAAGTCCGGATTCCAGGGTTACCTCGTTCTGACGTGCTACCTTGAAACTGTGGTCTATCTGGAGGCAGGGTACTTCGATCTAAAAATAATAACGGTGAAATGTTACCTTACAAATAATCACGTTTCCCTATCATATACGTAACTCAAGTTTGTACTTGATGCAACATCTGCATACAGGCACCTTCATTTATTGTGAAATTCATTAGCAACTGAGCATAATTCAGTTATTTTTTTTTTTAAATATATAGGCCACTTTTGTTTTTCATTCATTTCAGCTTATCTAGTTTAAAATAAACAGTTGTATGCCTTGTACGGGTTTTAAGATGTGTTCTAATAATTTAATGCCAATAAAACCATGTAATTATGATGATTTACACTGCTTTCATTGTTTGCGAACGTTTTGTTTGAGAGAAACACTTCTAAACTTGTCAAACCGTATGTCGTACTTGCCAATATTGATATGAAGTGTATTTGACAAAAGGAAACATCTAAGTAACTTAGTGTGCTACCATTGTTTTCCAATACTACATTGAATTTCAAGACATGAGCATTTCATACACATTCATTGTCGGGAAAGTTTGTAAAACAATCCATTGAGTATAACATACTTCTCCTCCAAGGTATTACTGTTGATGATAAGCTGTGTTTCTTAATCCTAACAAATCATCATGTTTAACTCCATACACAGACCACAAATTATCTATAGATAACACCGTGCTCAATGTACTCTACCTGATTTTTTGAGACCGTGCTGTCGTAATAGTTTAGACCAATACATTTAAAACGTGTGTTGATTTATTTTTATTCAAAATTATTTCTGCACATCTAAAAAGTCATATTGTTTTTCAATGTGAACCACGCACTGCCGGCCATTTGGCACATAATCCAATATATTCCACCAAATCATACATTTGTGGAATTGCAAAATGCAGAATGCGCCATGGCTTGTATTTCCTCCGGATATGGCACTAAACTTAAAATATGGTAAACCTTTGTAACTACCTTCTTCCTCGATGCAATATCAAGAAGCTGTATATTTGATCTTTGTAAGAGTCTGCTGTCAGAAGATCGTATTATCATGCCATCAGAACACAATCCCTTCACAGTTTCAACGACCTCCTCTGGATCATCTGGCTGTTCAAAAAGACATAGAGATGCAAAGGACGCTCCTCCTTCCACACTTTTCAAATATTTGATTATTCTGCCCGAGGCTTTCTTGTTCAGTCCACAAGCAAAACGAAACACAAATTGAAGATCGACAGGATTAATTTTGTTCAGTTTATGTTTAAGCCAGAAAGGCCAAAAGCCCCCAACATACGAAGACAAATACCTAGCTGCATACCATTCAGCAAATAGTTTGTGATAGAAACGGACAAATTCACTTTGTTTAGTGTGATGAATATCATATTTCTCTGGTTCGTCGATTATATCATGAACTTGATCTGCGATAAGAATACCGATGTTTGAAAGTTCTTCATAGCAATCCTTTCCAACTGTGTCGATGAAGGTATGTTTGGGCCAAGCAATCATTTGTGTTTTTCCAGTGAGACCATCAAAGGCAAGTCTGTTCAGTTTAGAGTATTTACGTATTGACTGATGAATCGGTTTCTTAGGATCTTTCTTCCACATGTGATTGTAGAAACAGTCTATCACGTACTTAAAGAAACTCGTCACTGAACTAAACTCAATAACACCTTTCTGATCATTGGCAACATGACTAAATAGGACGCAGAATATCGGCACCTGGCAAATATCATTTAGAATTGGACTACTGTTTAGAGCATTTGTTATACGTTTACTTGCTTCCTGGTCACCACCAGTAACTGTTCGTTGAATGTACTCATCCCTCGACTTTTCGTCGAATCCAGTCAATCTAATAATAACAGTTGTTGGATCTAAACATGTTGGTAATGAAGATGATCTAGTGGATACCACAACCTTGACATTTGGGAACATCTTTCCAGCGATCATGTCCATGACGTCAGTTTCTTTACCACTATTCTTATCGGGATACTCATCATATCCATCCAACACGATAATCACAGATAAACCGTGTCTTAGTATTTCCAGGATGTCAGCATCCGTCAGAGATGATTCCTTCGGCATCAAGACAAAACGAATAGCTTCAAATATTGAAGAAATATTTCCAAGAAGCCTAAGTGGCAGCAGAATGAAAACAGCGAAATTTTTGAGCGGTGATGCAACATTTCCCAAACACCAGTCATATGCAGCTTGAAGAGTAAGGGTTGATTTCCCGTAACCAGGGTCTCCTTCTATTAAGATTCGATTAGATGGAATTTTATCACTGTCAAAAATGTCTCGGAATGATTTCAGACTCACTAAACCTGATTCTTCAAGTGATTGCGAGACATGTTTAAAGGAATAGGGTTGGTGGACAAGTTCTAAACCAGACTCAACATATATATCATCAACGCAGAATATCTTCTCTCGTATGTATGGAATTGGCTGAATCCTATTGTACCACAGGGCGTATGTATGTTTCAAAGAGTTTATGAAGATTTTCATTTTACCTGATGAGAGAAACGAATAGCAAATTACAAGTGAGTAGATCTTTAAACGATCTAGGATAACAATTGTCCACGATTCATTGTGAAGTGTGGAAGTGCTATCTACAGCCCCACGCACACTACACGACTAAACAACTTGACGCAACTGTTATTAGTTTGGAAATCTTAGACGGACATGGTATATTTGCTTACGTATCAAATCAGGAGAACCCATTGTGTATATTTTGTAAGAACGAAATGAGGCAGTAGAATATTGCTTTTCGGACAAATCTAATAAAACATCTCATTCATTTTTAATGTTGTAAACAGACTTTGACCTTAGCATCGATCATTTAAATTTAAAGACAACATATCCACCCATTCACCTTGTGTAATTATTACATGCAAACTATTTTACCTCGATTGTTAAACAAACAATATATCGCCAACTATAGTTTATCAATCTTCACTTTCTGATAACCGTTGAAATTATTTTTGCAGTTTTGCAAGAAATCTTGACTTAACAAATCCATCGAAAATTACCAAACGCAATAAATTGATTGAAGTATTGCGCATTCTTAAAAATTTCTGCCAGTGCCACACGAACATTTATATATAATGGTATGTTTTAAGTTACAGTACCTTCTTCATGAGCCTTAGACTGGTCATTACTGGGACATTGTATCCCTGTATGTTCCTCGTAAAGCTTTCTTACACGTGTCTCAATCCCAGAAAGACAAATTTTCTTCAGCGCAAACAAAAGCTCCAAGATACTTGTTGGCTTTATTTGTCCTCTCTCTTCCATATAACGAATCATGAGAAGGCCTGCATTTGCTGCAGTGCCCAGCTCCTCTATTATAACAGGCGGATATTCAAAGAATGTAGCAAGTTGAAGAACAACTGAAACAGTCAGAATGTCAGCGAGTGCTACTTTAAATCTACCAAACCCTGTTGAAAATAAAGTTTAAAACAGTTAAAAGACATCAAACTAGCACATGGAGCACTTCTTTAAATGTGAAAGAATGTTAGAACAACGGATGCGCCAGTGATATGAACAGGAGGACTTTAAAATCATCGATCCAAATTTAATGACCAGGTAAATCCCTTTTACTTTCAACAGTTTGATTTCGATATTATATTTTGCTGTCAACAATCTTTGCCTGTCTCATCAGTCAATATATTTCATGATATCCGCATTAAATTTGTTGATGTAACGTGCTTTTATTAACGGAAATTGCATATTGCTTATTAAAGGAATTGTCTAGTGGAAGATTTAGAGACAGTGTCCTCATATTTCTTATTTTTGTATTTCTAACCATGTGAAAATTGTCCTCATTCGACGTTTTCTTCTTTCAGAAATCTGGTTTGTTTGTTCGAACGCATCAATTTGGTGAAAGACGTAGTGCGGCAAAAAGAGCGACTTGAAGTTAGCACTCCTATTTCAGCAGCAAATTACACTCTCGCGTGTACACGCACAGGTAATTGCCTATTAAATATTACGTACACCTCGCAAACGTACGTATACAACCTACTGGCCCAGTTGATACGTACATAGCGTTGCACATAATACACTCCTAAACTCAAATCACAATTCATAAACCGTTCTTCGAAACCGCTGAGATAAAATTCACGGATCAACTTTACAGTAAAAGGAAATTTGAAAGGTCTTTGTAACATCGAAAAATGAAACTTCGCGGAATCGATGTCAGAGCAGTATGTAGTACCGAGAAGATTAGGCTTCGCAGATCTTTCCCATTGTCAACGTTAAAGTAACCTACATGCAAACATTCGTAGTGGAGCTACATAGCGCAATGTATAAACAACGAAGAGTCTGCTGTTCAAACCTATCTTGGGCAACACAAAAATCACAAAATTACCCATGCACTGCACGTATGACGGCTTAACGATTTTGTAATATTTATTTAATTTATCAGAACTAAATTTCACCAAAAATTAAGGAAGAACTTAAACTGTACTCAAACGCGGTTTATGGGTTATGTCGCACTTTGTATTTGCGAAGATGACTCACGTTCGGTACTGTTCAAAGTATATTTGAAATTATCATCCCAAACGATTACAAAATTGATTCTCTTTCAAACGCAATATAGCGTTCTCATTTGTTTGGAAAATTATGTATCGTTTTTTAAGGTAGCATCTAAGAGCTACAAGGCATTTCGTCTAAATATTTTTACAAACGCAACGGTGTTCCATGGATTGTATATAGAACAGCTTAACACAAATAAAAACGACATCCACTATAACTGCAAAGTGCTTAGTTTTCAGACTTACCGTTCACTGTCTTCGTCACATCTGGTTCGATGTCCACGGTATTAAAATTGGCAGCCATCTTAGGTCTGTTAGTTTGCATACAAAATACAAATAAGGGTAAGTTACTTGTAAAGTTCCAAAGTGAAGGCAATAACTGGAATACTCAGGATATAAAATGGTACCCAGAATGTTGAGTCACTGTTACAATTGTTGGCAGTATGTAGTACCCCTCTTGTTATCAATTACAATGCATGATGTGTATGACGCTATTTTTAATTGTACCAAAGTAGGTATCCCTTTGCAATTATATAACGAGATTAAATTGTTGATTTGTACGGAACACGAAAGCAACTGAAACACAATGATAACGTTTTTTGTTATCTCGTGCACGCTAATAGTGAGGAAGCTTTGATCCGAAAAGTTGAGATATCAGAGCCAGGTGCATTAAAATGTTCTTACATTGTATTTCTTGCTTTGGTTACTAAGGCATGCGGTGATCTAAATCGGTAAAAAAAGATGGTACACACATTTCCGTTTACTTTAGTAAAATTAAAGTTTTAACAATATTCACATATACTTTTTCTACATTCACCGCAACAAAGTATTACTACTGTAGTGCGGTACAGTGAAAAGAAATTGCTACTAATCACGTGTCAATTTTATTTTGAGGTGAAGGAAAACTATTGGAATTACTTGATCATGAAACATTATAATTATGTAGTTCTCAAGCTTTACTTAGTTCCCTTGAAAAATAATCTGAAGTAATTTATGTTGCCCAAATAAACGGACCTAATGTGTTATACTTTGATGAACTGTAATATTGCTATCGAATGATACAAAACTATGGTAGCACCTACAGCTCAACAAGGATCAACAACTGTTAACATTAAATAAACAATGTAACATGTTCGATTTGCACTCTTTTTACAATATTGGATGTCAGAAGTTATTTTAAATTAGCAAAAGTCAAGATTTTTACTCTGGTAGACTCACAACATTTCAGACGAAAAGGAACTGGGAGGATATCATACTTATTATCTGAACTGCTTTATTTTGAGTTTAAGAATTCTTAATGTTTGAGGAGAGATTTTCATTGCAGTCAGCAGAGGTGATGTTTTAAGTATAGCAAATTTATTGGTTGATTGGATTTCGTGGGTCGTTTGAGGTGCAAAAGGTGAAAAAAGATGGAAATATCCTACTCAAAAAGTATTGTCATTGAGGGGATGTTATTCCCCATAACACGTTACCCAACGATATCATTGGGGAACTGGTGAGGAACAAATAAGAAAGCAATCACAGATGTAATTTTAAACTATCCCCCACCTTCCGTATTGATTAGTACAAATGTATTGACTTAATACACTTCCGAGGTACTTGTGTAAGTATAGGTTGTCTAGTTGTAGATGGCTGTCTCATCCGACGTGTGACACGTGACCCATTTACTGTACGGAGGAGCGGGTACGTAAACTCTTGTCGGGACTTGGGACAATTTACTGTTCCTAAGATCTTCAAGCAGCCTTTCAAATTACACCTCTCTATTTCCTGTATGTGATCAGGTCTTGTACAAACTCCACATTCCTTAATTCCTTCATTGATTAGTACAATCCATTAATTGTATATACTTCCAAGGTAGTTTCACAAGTGCAGGTTTGTCTATTTATTGATAGGTGACTTACCAAACAAAATGCGGAGGGGGTGGCAGGGTGTAGTGGGGAAGGGGGCTTACGTTAACTCTCTTAGTGACAAAGTACATTATTTCCCTAAGTTCATAGACACAACCGCCCAATTTTTCAGCACCGGGAATGTGATCAGGCTATGTGTAGAGCAACAAATGATGGAAATTACCACCATCACATAGGTGAGTTCAAAATCAACTAAATTAAAGGAATGGGAAACCACACACACAAACTCACGCAAAATAGAGAATTTAACTTGACACAAGAGGGTTGTCGTGTCTGTGTGTATGTGTGGAGGGGAGGGGGCAGTGTATTCCCACTGTGTCACCAGGTCCTTTACTATACCCACCTTCATTAATTAATTCATTTATTCATACAATCTATTAACCTTATTTACTTACCCTATGAAGGTTTAATTGGATGTCCTTTGATCTGGTGTAAATATCATTGACGCAATGACCTTTAGTTTCAATAATATGAAAATCCTTTATTGTTATATCCCATCCTTGATTACTGGTTCTGGTATCGAATCGTCCTAGAAGTGGGAGGTGGTGTCCGTTTGAAGCAGTGGAGATAAATAAACAATGCCATAGCAATATATCAAGCCTTTCTATATCCAAGGTAACTGTGACAGGATCGAAATTCAATTACAGAACCAATAAATATATCCAAATTCAGCAGACATAAGTCCGATATACAAAGCTTTTTCGAGAAATGCACCCACTACTTCATGTATTACCGTGATATGCCATGTTGAAACCTGTCGTGCGACTGAAGTGGCATACGTTTTGACTTGAGTATTTGATTCACACTTATATACAGTTACTGTTATCTGTACCTTTATTCAAGTATGAGTCATATCTTCAGTAAACGTAGTAATCTATTCAAATGTATTCATAAATTTCCAACCAAAGCAAAGGTCATATTACATATACAATAGCATGGCAACGTCAGTTACTAAATGTATACACTGATGACGTAAAGCCTTTGTAACGCATTTTCGAATTAACCTGCCTAAAGTAACGCTTAATTGACTTCTCAAAGATTTATCTGGGCTACAGTGATATTATTTTATCATTATTTATCTTTACGGGTAAATTGATTGATCGTTTGAAGAATTTGAATACATCATTCGATCAGAAGAAAACTTTACTCAGTTCCTCTGATAGCTGTTGTTCTAACATGTGCCTCAATATATGTTTCTTATAGTCTAAGCATTTTTGGTTTGTTTCGTGGTGAAGATATGAAAATATCTTCGAGATTTGCTGCGGAATTTACAGAACAAACTTAATTTAGCAGTTATTCTTTATAATGATTCAACCAGTTGCTGTACTTAGTCCCTGTTTTCATGATCTAAATGACTTCAAACAGCTGAGAATGTTTACTCCAGTATAATTTATAAGTTGTTTTTGGATTAAAGGTTAATAGGCTGCAAGTTATCTTTATTGAAGAAGCACATGGGTCAGTCCAAGTCAATTAATGATAGGTTGTATTCTGGATATGGATGTGGAAGTAGTCTAAAGGCTTATAAGAAGTAAATTGTTCTAGTTGTTAAAGATTTGACCAACTACAATGGTATCAAACAACAGTGAATCGAGTACAAGTACGAGTACTTAAGCATGCATAGTGCTGGTACGAAATGATGAGTACGAGTACTGTTCACCTAGTGCGAGTACCGATCTTTTTAAAAAAAAAGTACTTGAGTGCAATTCTAGTGCCTTCTAGTGATTTTCGAGTACTACAACACTAGAATAAGCTCCTTGACAAAAGTTCACGAGTTTGTTTTACGTGTCAATTACATATACAAGTATAAAGGAACTTGGCAACACCAAAGTTCTCTCGAAATTGAAAAAAAAACTTTATGATTCATTTTATGAAGACTTTCATAGATGGAAGATAATGACCTGATCTACTTTGCTGTTGCTTTACCTTCATGTTCATTACTTGTATTGGAAGATGACAACATTGTCTAAAACATGTTGAAAGGGTGGAATGAGTGAAGAAAATGAAGATTATTAAGTCCTTCACCGCCAATGCTATTAAACTTCAGTTTTTATTTCATCTTATACCCATGTATCATGTAACCTTGGTTGATGTTCATTAATACAACGTTAACCATGTATAAACCTCTACTGTGTGCTTTTGAACTCCGATGATAGAATTTAAAAAGCACTGCATTAATATAAACACACCTGCTTAGTAAAGCGGATAGGACGAGATACCTGTGTTATTGAGTTATAACACCCACTTTCTGTGTAACTTAACTCAACCAGGTGAGTACCTTAATGTACGATGGTGAATAGTATAGCGGGTGGATTAACTCACGTTTTCTGCATAAGTTTAGTCAATTTCTTTTTATTTGTGTTATAGGGCTCCTAGATTAAGTGGTATCCTAAAATATACAGTCATATGTATATACTTCGGTTAAGCAGTAATGTAATACAGTAACGTGTAAGACTATGTTACGATCGCATGTCTTACTTGCCAGGTATAAATTTATTGACGATACTATCTGTTGACGAAAGTCTTATATATTGTAAATCTGTGTTAGCAACCCAGTGCATAGTTCTGTTATATGTATACATAGCTTGAATAGCAGCCAGC
>KN887131.1:29178-40659 GCA_000934455.1 Apostichopus parvimensis
CACCCCACAAACATACACACCCCTCTCGATCACAATAATCGGTCTTCACATGCCATATGTTTCTTTCCTGTTGATCACCGAACGGCGTTGCCGAGGTGAGGTAGAATAGTCAGCCCCTCTCTGCACAAACACACTTTTTTGCAAAATTCTAAATTTTGAATCGAAAAGTTCAAACGGTATAACAGCTGTTACCGTTTGCTAGCAAACTAAAAGTTCAAAAACTATAATAGCCGCTTATGAAACGTTCAAAACGTACGTTTACATTGTATTACTTTTCATAGTAAATGTCTTGATGCCGTTATTTAGCTTTTGACTTCACTGAATTCAATTTTAAACAAATCTTGGCCTCAGGTTTCCACACCCTCTCTTTAAAATCAGCTCCGCTGTCCCTTTTGGTGGCATGGATATGCACTGGCACCCAAATAGTGCTATTTACTGTATGCATAACAAAACGAAACGACTTGTAGGAAGTTGAATATTTCGTCTCGAATTGCCCTAATACGATTGGCTAGTTTGTACTACGTAGTTGCAGCCTTGCGCAATTCGCGCAAAAATCAAATCGGGAAAGGAGTTTAGATCCAAGAAAACTCACAAGCGAAGAAGAAAACACGAATGTTTTACTTTCAAAAAGTGTGCATGTTCTATTAATTATTACGTGAGTGTTCTCATTGAATGCTTTCAGGTAAATATCAACACAATATTCAACAGCGGTGATTGAAGAGAGTAAAACTTAGGCTTAGAAGTCACCTAACGTCATGTTAACTGGCATACTGTTCTGAATATAGTTCTACCATTGCCGAGCCTAGGATATACCCACTAGGCCTACATTATAACTAGTGTAGGTTACATCCAAGGTGTCTAGCCAGTAAGAGTAATATGCCAACACTAGTGTACAGTTAGATTTTGAGAACTTAAGCCTTAGTTAAGCTACAGTAGCTCTAGCCCAAATATTGTTATGGATCTTCAGCCTACTTGTCAATATCTGCTAGGCTAGATCCTAGCCTAAGTAGGACTGGCCTACACTTGCTACAGTTACAGTACACTAGGCTACAGTAGGTCTGTTACTCTGTAACACTAACAGTAACACTACAAGACAACATAAAAATGGGAATCTAGGCTAGGGCCTAGGGCCCTAGTTGATATAATGTCATTCAGTCAGACAAGACTAACCAATAACGCAAGCCCCTTTTCACTGTTAAATTACCATGATATAGTGAGGCCATTTTTGTATGCACTTTCTAATATGCCTGGGTAATCATGTCTCAAACGTAGTGTTTGTAAATCAATAGCAGCTCAATGAATTTGCCACGAAATATTTGGTGTTATTCAGACCCTGTCATTCTTGTTGCTTACCTAACGTTAGAAAGATTGTTCTTTCTTAAATGTTACTACTTTTACAAGCACCAACATTCAGTCAAAAATCAGAAACCAAGTTGAATTTTCTGGCCAAGCACAGAAATAATAGCAATTGACATTGAACATCAGCAATTGTTTTGGCAATTCTTTCCTGTACTTATCCAGCTACTGTAGCCTACATTAATTTGTCGGGTGAGAGTCAAATAAACAGTTCAAATTTCAACATTTTGTGCTGTTATATCACTATTGTAAGGTACTGTACAGTCAAGAATATTCATGCACATGGACATATTGGGATTTTTCTAGTGAAAGAAATCTCCCAATGAAAAAATTACATTATATCATTTTTGAAAAAGGGACAGACCTCCTTACCCTACAGACTAGAACAGAAACATATTTGGGAGTCATAACATGCAAATAATCTGCATGAAAATCAGGAACTGTATCCTGTGGATAAGGCCATTTATATGCCAAGACTACGTCACTAAGGAGTAAGCCTGAATGTAGTCCTGTCTGAGTACTACTAGCTCAGGTTACTAAGAAAAGATTTGTGCAATGTACCCAAACAAGTGCGGAATCTCGGAAAGCAATTTCTAGTACTACTGTATAGGCCTACTGGCAAGCTACTGCTCTCTTCATTTAGTCTTTACTATATAAAGTTTTAATAGGATACTATTATAATATTATGTGAACTAACCATGTAAATGTTTGATTTTCTATGTCGCAGAGCCTGGACTAGGACATCCCTGGGTTATATGTTATATGTAGGACATTATGTGTTTGATATGACACGTCAGTGATCTGGCAGTGCAGAAAGTGGGTGACTGGAGTTGGGTAAAATAAAAAGATTTAGGACATAACTTACTGTGATTATCTTCTCTAGTCTGGAGTGCTCAGGAAAGTACTTTGTGAGCCCATTGATATGTCTACATTATTATCAGCACTTGTCATATGTTGACTGTAATCACCTTCAAATCTGTTTGCTTTAATAAATAGAATGTCCATCCTACCGCAAAAAGTGTCGTTGTCCGATGAAGAGGACAACCTGGGTGTAGATGAGCCAGTGCTGTATTCTACCGATATCAGGAAGAATTTGATGGAAGATTTCACTTCCAAGACTCCCATGAAGCTCACTCGTGAGAGCATTAACCACAAGAGAGAACATATGAAAGTCTTCCTCAGGATAAGGCCATTTACAGACCAAGAAGTCAGAGCCGGAGAAGAACAGGTACAGTATGGACTAAGGAGTGTGCTTGAAGATAATCCTATTGTCCGTTACTAGATCAGGTTACTAAGAAAAGATTTGCAATGTACTCCGTCCATTGCGACGTGGTATGTCTTTGCAAACAGGTCTTACTAATGGAGTTTTAAAGGAATAAAAGAAACTTGGCAAAAGCAGAAATGACTGGCTCTATAAATACATCAGAAAAGAAAAATACTAAATTTTTGATGACACAAGTCAACTCCATTTAGCCTTTGATTAATGTCTGAGATAAATGAAAACTTGGTCAACATTACATATACTGCTAATACGGGTATGTACGATAAATTAGAATCAAACCGTGTGACCGTGTCCAGGGAAGAGTTGATGGGATTAGTCTGTACTCTGTAGGTACTGTTTGTATTGTACGGTGACATATACGTTAATTCACTAATAGTTTTCTGTGTAGTTATATGGTGGTCTACAGTACGTACAGGTATTCAGTGCACCCTACCATACTACCCTTGGGTCTGTATGAAGGACAGTGGGCATCAACTTAGAATTGAGCTGGAACATTGGTATGCCTAGTACTGTGTTTAACTGTAGTTGAACTGCAAAGGTAAGTCTTCTTCAGATATGTATAGCAATTACACTGCCAGTATAAGAAACAAAAAGATTCATATCTAAATTTAAACTTTTCCACCCTCATTATGAAATAAGAAATGGTTTAGCTATGTTTACATAATGTTTCTGTGGCACATACAGCTTAACTTGAATAATAAATTTACAAGGCCAACATTAAGTAACATTTACTAATTATGTTGCATGCATTCTTATTACTCAGGATTGTATGCACGTCTCCAAAGATACCACACTCACAATGCGGGCTCCGAAGAACAGTTTCGCGTTCAAGAGCAGCATGCGCGGATGTCAAGACATGACCCACAACTTTACCTTCACCGGAATCTACGGCCAGGACACGAGTCAGAAGAACTTCTTCGATGACACCATGTTGTCGTCTGTAAAGAGTGTCATCGATGGACAGAACAGCTTGGTTTTTACGTATGGAGTCACCAATGCGGGCAAGACTTACACCATTCAAGGTAAACCAAATCAGTTAACATTAAAGCTTAAAAACCGGGGGTACTGTGATTGACCAACCTAAAGATATATATATGTAGTGACATAAACGATGTGTGTAAATCATGTCAGAGGCAGGAGAAACTATGATAAAACTGGCAATTATATTGAGTGTTGGGAGATCCCTGAAATTCTCATAAATTCTGTTAACCATCAGTTTGTCTGGGAAAATAAGTTCATACATTTTTTGGCAGACTTGTTCCTTTGAGTGCAAATGATATGGGTACAATACACTAGACACTAATGTAGTACAGACTAACAGTGCTAGTGCAGTAGTCATTCAGTAGTATCTATACTACGTTTTAAAGAGGCCCCATGTGCGAGGGCAGGTACACATACAGTTACTTATGCTAGAATACCAGTACAGACTCATTACACATCTGGTGATCGGTTTCCTTGACAGTTTGGCAGTATTTTCATCTTTTTCGTCGTGTTATACACTAAATGGCCATTTGGCTTAAATGCCATAGCAGTTGCATATAGGATTATAGGACAAAAAAAAAAAAAAAATCCAAATACCTCATCCTTCTCGCCTTTGGCTTCACTTTATTATCTATATTTTTCTTTAATACTACCAAAATTTAAATATGAAATTTTCTTAGTTGTGTTTCCACAGTACGAGTTTTACACTCATTATTTCTTTGTCCTGTTTCTTGCTAAACCCAGTATCCTTCCCAAGACAAGCACCATTCTGTAGTAAAATTAAAGAAGAACTTGCCTTCATCCCGCTTAATTTTATTGTTTTTGCTTCCAATCAGGTATGCCACAAGATGGAGGCATTTTGCCCCGAACACTGGACGTGATCTTTAACAGCATAGATGGCAGGCACTATGACAGCATGAAGTTGAAACCCCGGTACTTCTGCGACGTGGTCAAACTTACAAACAACCAAGTTCAAGCCGAGGCAGCGATCAAGTCATCCGTTCTGTCTATGGCCAGTAGCTCATCTCAACAGGTAAAATATGGTCCCCTTTAGTGGCTGGAGCTAGAAGTATATACATCAGTACCACTACCAACTATGACTACCAATTCCTTGTTATGTAAGATTTGGAGCTGTGGAAAATGTCAAACATAGCAATCAGTATCAAAGCAGGATCAATTTCATGAAGGAGAGAAAAAGATACTGGTTTTGGGTGAAAATTGTAATATTTAAAATATATTTAGTTAACATTGCCAAGGTCACCCATTTCTTCTTTTTCATAACATTTATATAGAATTTGTGTCTGTTGCTGTGTTGGATAATAGCACACATTGGTTTCATTTGATAGCATGCATAGTAGATCTATAGGGACAATGTTGCACATGAAGAAGCAGCCTTTGAGAATTGAAATCACTCTACTGTGACATTGGTGTATGATTTTATCAGTAATGATTAATAATAATAATAATAATAAACAGTTCTTATTAAGCGCCCGTAACAGATGTCTCAGGGCGCTTTACAAATAAAAAAGTGATAAAATACATGCATAGTAGATTATGATGTTATGCCAAAGACACTAGTGCTATACCGTCTTGTAGTAGTTAGAGTACCATAGCATTTATAAGCAGGAGTACAAGTATACTTCCCCTTAGAGTGAGTATCAGTATGAGCTTGTAAGTATGTGTACGGGCACAATAAGCACTCTCCTGTTTATGTGAGTACAAGGCTCTCAAAGTTTGAGACTCAGTTAGAAGACTTTACAGTGCAGGGTCTATACTAGCCTACCAAGATGCTCCGAGCACGAGAACAAATCTGTGAGGTGGATACAAGTGTACCCAATTACTTTACACTATGCTACGATAGGAGCATGGAGTCGCTGCAAGTCTAGCCCCAAGTAATATTCATTACTACAAACGGAAACCCCCCCTCCCAAAATGGATGTAGAAAATGGATTATTGAATTGATAAGTCACAATTTGAGGACAACAAAAACCTATTGTGTTGTATGGTGTGAAAACTGCTAGTCATTCTGGAAAGAATCAGTCCATCCATAACACTAAACATATTAGTTGTTACTGTGACAGCAAGAAACAAGGTGGTGAATGATGTGATAAACTGCTGGTCAAACAGTGGAGCATCGTGCAGTACAAAAGATTAATGTTATTAGCTGTTACTAAGTTGATTTTTTTGCTCAAGGTCCCTAAATCTGTGTCAAACTTAAAGCAGAAGGTACAACTTTCATTTGAAGTCAAAGGGAGACCATTGCTTTTGATGCCGCAGGTACTGTACTTGATGTTTTGTGGGCAATAGGCATATTGGGAATGGAAGGGATGCGGAGGTTAATCAGATGTTTACAGTTTCAAATAGCTTCCTGTGTCTGTTTTTTGTTACATCGGTGTGTCATTAGTACAAGCAGTGTTGTAACAAGTCACGGCTTGACTCAATCCAATCATTCTGCATGGTGAAAAGACTGCAATAGATTTGTGATCATATTTCCCCAAAGAGAATTTACAGTGAGTCGAGTCACTGACTTGTCTCGAGTCACTAAATTATCTTTATGTGACTCATCTCTCTCAAAATAAAGTGACTTTTACAACTCCATGTACAAATGTATAGCACTTTGTACTTTCCTGTAATGAGTTCTTGTTTTCTTCTCTTTTCCTTTTGATAGGAGATTGAGCCAGACAGTCTAGAAGCTAGTGACATCGAAGCTTCAAGGCTCTCCAATAATTCAACCGTTTATGAAGACTCCTTAATGTCGGATGCTTCAACGTCATCACTTCAGGGAAGTCAAGATTCGACCAAAGATTGTGATGGTGAGAATGAATCAAGAAAACCATGTTTGAATTTATTTTGACAACCAAAAATAAATCCACTGTCCAATATAAATCAACTATTCAAAGGCTAAAATCAGTAACAGTTCCAACACTGTTTGGAAATTCATGTGTCTGTTCTTGTTTTTTTCTTGATTAGTAATGGCATTATGTGAGTTTTAGATGGATTTATTCTTCATTATGTTAAAATAAGTGCTTTTTATCTCCTTTTTGCCGTCACAAATCTATCAAATGTTCCATTTCAGTTACCCAGAGTTTGATCAATGACATCCGTTCGAGGATCCCTGACGATACCTCGATTGATGTCGAGGCACAGGGTCCTGTCAAATTCTCCATCTGGGTCTCGTTTGCGGAGATTTACAACGAGTACATCTACGACCTGCTGGAGGCCATGCCCAGAACCAAGAAGGTTCGTCGTCAGGCTCTGAAACTATCCGAGGATAAAAACGGAAGCATCTTTGTGAAAGGTAAAAACTTAAATATCTCCTGTTTTCGTTTTCCTTTTCTGTTTAGTTTGTTGCTTTACATTCCTCTCAAACGAAAAATTAATGATTGTTGCTTCTTTCGTCATGTTTTTGTTTTTGTTTCCTGGGTTTTCACAGCATATTAAACTTATAAAGGTAATATTTAAACTATTTATCCCATTACATGTGGCTTTAATTGGTTCCTGCTAAAAAGCTCAAGAAATTGCTTTGATTAATTTATATCAAGAATTAAGGGTCATAGGATACATGTATACCACATAAACCTCATTGTGCATGCTAACTTGTCCGCATGCTGAATTTATTTTGGATATTTATATGTGCTTTTGATTGTTTGGGAGATTCTGTAAGGTAGGAGAAACGGTTGGTAGACAGGGCCTTATTCATTGCGTTCATTTTCTAAACAGGATTGAAGGAAATCCAAGTTTCAGGTGCAGATGAAGCTTATAAAGTTCTCAAGATCGGACAAAAGAATCTCAGCATCGCTGCCACAAAATTGAACCACAATTCAAGTAGGAGGTACGTGTTTGGTTTAGTGTGTGTGTTTGTATTAATAAATGAGATGTGAATTAATTTTATTTTAAAGGAAATAATCAGCTTGTCTGTTGACTAAGTGCCTAACAACCCTGCAAAATATTGCTCTGTGGTACCATCAGGCCTGATAAGAGTAGGGGCTATAGCGCTGGTCCCAGGGTCACTTATGGAGCCCAAAAAATGGCATTGGGTTTGATGAAATGAAGAGATGGAAAGAAATGTTTTTTTTCTTTTTCATAGAAACTTGTGTGAAGTGTGTGGAAAGGGGACGGGTTGGATAATTAATTGTCAATTAGCATTTGGGACGGAATTTTACATCTGGGGCATTTCAATCAAAGTTTCTTCATGTTCCAATAAAGAGCATCGTAAAACCGAGGTTTCAAAAACCGGTCTAGTTACGAGACCCGTCAACCGTGTAACCTTAGAGCCTACGTAGACTTATCAACCGATTCAACTTTTCTCTCAAACTGTATCACACAAAGACATTTCAGTGGATAATTTGATATTTCAATTACTATTTTATTTTGTTAATGAATATTTTGAATTGCAACTTCATCTACAGGACAGGATCAAAGTTGATACCAAAAGCAAACTCTCATGAGTTTTGCGGCAGCATCCAGTGTCGGAGCCATCAGACTGAAACTGACCTTTGTTATATTCTTTCTTTCAGTCATTGTATCTTCAGCATCAAGATCTTACGTGTCGTGGATGTGCAGGACCCCCACGTGGCTAGAGTCAGTAAAATCTCCTTCTGTGATCTGGCTGGCTCCGAGAGGTCCACTAAGACCCAGAGTGCGGGAGATAGATTGAAGGAGGCGGGGAACATCAACACCTCTCTCCTGACACTTGGGAAATGCATCCATGCTCTGAGATACAACCAGAACCATTCAAAGTACGTAATTTATGGGCCGGGGAGTATATCTAGCTGGCAAAGTGCAGTTAACTTTGATTCAAGTCAAGTTGCTACAAGATTACAAACGTGTAAATAGTGCTTGCACGCAAGCTGTGATATTTTCAACCGAATCATTAACTGCAAATATTGTTAATCATATATGCAAATATGTCAGCTTTGAATTATTTTCTGATGTTTGGTTGCACAAACTGTAAGGTCACAAATTAGTTACCCGGCCATACCTGGCATTTTCATATACTTTTTAGAATATATTAAACGTTAATTACCAAGATAGATAAATCTCGCACAAAAGTACTGTCTGGTTGTAAAATTTCTTTATCACTTTTATGCTAACTGATGTCTTTCTGATTTCAAAATGACCAGCAATGAAAACTCAACAAAACTGTCGTCCTTGAGTAAACAGGTTTTAAACTAAATTCAATTTTTTCAGGATTGTATATTAATAATTACCAAAGATTCGTATAGACAATATCTTATTCCAATGCGGTTTATATTTCAGTTGTGATTGACCTAGACTTATTGTTTTTTTTTTTCCATCCACTTGGAGATGAATTTTACCAAGGTTTAGCTCTAAGAAAGTTTGTCCATCAGTGGTGAATGAATTGCAGTACATTGACACAAAATAACCATCCCAAATTAAGCTTGCTTGGTGGAGGACATTTTGGCCACTAGATAGCTTCAGGAACTCATCATTCTTTGTCGAGAGTTCTTTTACATTGGAGTCATAATTATGGTTCTTCTTCATAATTTTTCATCATGCTGCAGTGCCCACGCAAAGGTGATTCCTTTCCGTGAGAGTAAGCTGACAAGGCTGTTCCAGAGTTTCTTTCTGGGCAAGGGAATCGCTTCGATGATAGTCAACGTCAACCAGTGTGCCTCCTTGTTTGACGAGACCATGCATGTATTGAAGTTTTCTGCCATTGCAAAACAGGTAGTTCTTTTTTTTTTTGGCTGTTGGAGTAAAGAGTAGTAAGATCGAGTACATAGCCACTTACATGAGCTCTCATGTTTGAATCACAGGACATCTGAAAAGGATGGTTAAAGGAGGCTCCAGCTAAAAAGCTTAGAACAGAAGTACTTAATTGCATGTCTTTTGTTCTTTTAAAACGAGCTTACTGAACAAGTAATTCTGTAAGCACAAAATAAGAAGGTTACCTTTTGTGTCATAACATATATGTTTCAATCCTTGAGGAACTTCTGTGAATGTCGATTGGACGGTTTCATCTTTTCAAAACAACCTAGTCAGCATAGCCCCATTCTCATTTACATTCACTCTCATAAATTTGCACATAAGGTTTTGGGATCAAATTTTTGTTTTCTAATTTTGGCTAATCATATCTTTAAATGCTAATTATAATCTTTGACTTGAGCAGCAAGAAGTATTTCGGGGCACCCTACGAAACATTTAGCGATTTGATATAAATACATGTGGATGGGATGGGACGCACACTACGCAGATAAAAAGTAGCACAGCCAAGCTCCATTTAGACCTGCACGATCCTTTCATAAATGCTCTCTCTCGATAGGTTACGACGGTCACGTCCAAGCTGGACAACAAATGGCAACTGCCCAAGCCAAAGAACAAGCTGATATCCGCTCGCGCCCTCTCTCTAGCCGTGGACAAATCTCTGAACGCAAATAATGCCAGGGCCTCCATCCCCTGGGCCACACCCAAGACTATGGCCCGAGAGGTACAGCGGGCCAGCGATCTGACGAGGATCGACGAGAGCATTGTCGACGAAGATGATGAAGAAGAAGAAGAAGAATTGGATGAGACGATATTTGATGACGGTACACCTCAGGACAAGGAAGGCGTGGCTGGAGCGTCACGAACGGTAAGCACAGATCGTTTTATTTTTGGGGGGGAGGGGGGTTTTCTCGTGGTAGGTCAGTGTCATGTATTTGTTATCAAAACAAAGAGAGATGTTTGGGATTTAGGCCGATTCTTTTGTTAGTATTTAATGTAGCACTTAGTCATTAACTCACACGGTGTTCAGAACTAACAGAGGGCGCTGTGAATCATGTGACATGCTGAATTTAAATAAATCCCATCCTACAAGTTGTGACGTGTTAGAATGTGTGGTTATCTCATTTTGTCCTGGACGGTTCTAGTGGATATCGTGTAATTGCATTTTGTAGCATTACTTGAAAACGATTTTTATCGTGATTCATCTCCACTGCCACAGACATTTCCAGATTCCTATTATCTCTCCTAATGCAGGTTCTCGTCAACCTGGTGAATGTCCTGAAGAACGAGCTGATCGAAGCTAAGCAACAGATACGGACCATAGAATCTCAGATCCGGGCAGAAGTGTGTGAAGAAATGGCCAAACAGCTGGTGGAGATAGAGGCCAGTTATAAGTAAGTAAACTCAATGCTAACTTCTTTCATCTATAGAGTGGTTGAAAGCAAATCAGACTCCTACATAATCTTCTGGATGCAGCCTTTATAAACATCTCGGTAAACCTCCGACATATTGTCTTTGTCATTCTGTCATCTTTAGCGAGAGGTTGCAAGAAGAGAAGGAGATTGCGGAGGAAGTGTTGGAGAAAAGGATGGAAATTTTGACAAAATCAGTGAAAAAGACCCATTCCAAGCGGCCCCGCATCCAGGAGGACCCAGAAGAATATGTTCCAGCAATGGTGCACACCGCTCTAGAAGCAAAAATGGAGGTGCGTCGTAATGTTCAGATACAGTTGTGAAAATGATTGTGCACGTATGTCATAAAAGACGGCCATATATTTTAAGCAACACTGTCCTTTTTCATAACGGGTTCCTGCAATTTTAAGGCAGGTGTATCTTAAACGGTAGTTGACTCTACTCATGGAAATCTAGGTTGGTTTCATCAGCTGGTTGTGACTGCACCTATCTATATAAGACTGGACAAAATACATCATTGCATTCATATGGAATATTATCACAACAATGGTAGGAATATGGTGGAATGTGGTTGAACGTGACTGGTACCCGAAAATGCAACCACAAAATGTCAGCGATCTTGTCACCAGTTTTCAGATTGCATTCCTGTAAACATTTTAGACACAAGGCAACTCGTGAATATTGTAGAGAGCTAGAACAAATGCTGATTGGGCTCTGTAATTG